>JAAGKR010001401.1:105618-126824 GCA_011419295.1 Clarias macrocephalus
TCAAATGTTTTACTGCGGCTAAGAGTCTCGGCACTGTTCCGTGTTTGAAATGTTCCGTAAATGTCAATCGCTTTTACGCCTTCGTTCTCCAGAAATTTATCAGTGTGTGGTGTTGTAAAGCTGTTGCCTGTGTCGTCAGTTGTAACGTGATTGTTTTGTCTACTGGAATTATATTTATGTCTGTTGTTTATATATGTTGTTTGTTGTGTCTATTTTTGGTGGAGTTTGTGTCTGTTATTGTAATGTTTCTCTCTCTACTGGAATAATGTTGTCTAAAGGTATGTGTTAAACACTCCCTTTCTGTGTTTTATAGCTTTGCAAACAAAACAAAACAAAAAAGCACTGAAGCAAAAACCTGCCAGTCATGCAGCACCACCACAATCATTAAGTTATCAATCACAACATGTTGTTGAAAATCATGAATTCACAAGATTTGTGTGTCCAATCTACATCACAAGTTCCACACCCTATAAACAGTACCTACTCTCGACCCAAAAACGATCCCGAAACAACAGCTCAGGAGCTGCAACGAGCTCAGAAGGGAACAGCGGTTAAAATTCCTGAAATCTGATAAAAGTTGCTGTGTTTAAAAAGATACAGGGGAAAAGACACACATCTAGACTCTGTACTATCAATAAAATGGAATCCCAGACTGTATTACACCTTTATGTCCTAAACCTCATGCAAGTGGAAGAGCGGTCTAGCTTTACCGTCATGTAATTAGCATGCCTGTGTGAGTCATGGGGGTTTAATATAGGGCTGGAACCACACTTATGGGTAAACACCAATATAACCTTCCACTTATAATGTCATGTGGAAGGTGAGCGAGAGACTACAGGCGGTGTGTAATCTTTAAGCTGCAGGAGAAACCTGGTGTAAGTATTCCAAAGCCCAGTTAAGCGCTTACAGTCGACTCTGCATACGGCAGCACGGATAAAAAAGGGATCAAATAAAGAGCTGTGAAACGAGCCTTGAATATCACGCGTCTTATAGCTGCATGCCTTTATCTGGAGTCCTGTACTGTAAAAAAAATATTTAAAAAAAAAAGTATTTACTGTGAGGGTCGTGCTTTGGGTGGAATCGTTGCCGTGCAAATGTGGTGGCCGCCTCTTTGGGATCTGGCTTCTTATCAAGATGGTATTTGCTCAAGTAATAGAGGAGATAAAATCTAAGTTTGCGCAACACTATAGAAGGCGTAACAAGCGGTGGAAAAGCATTCCATGCAAAGTTACCCAGGTGTAACTTTGTAATATGTTACTTAATACAGGACAAGGATTTTGCAATACAAGGAAAATAAACCGATGACCAGGAATTGGAGAAGGAGAGGCATGCTTCAACCTGTAAAAACATAAACTTCCTGTCTTTATTTGCCAAAGATATACATAACTCTAGGGCTGCAGTCAAGAATGGCACAGTCAAGTAAAGTTCAAGTCAATAAAGTCATGACCTTAAAATCCATATCTTTATTTCATCTAGTTGGTTTCATTTGTAATTTAGGCCAATGATTAGGCTATGGATAAGGAGTTTTGGATAAGATTGGATAAGGAATTGCTTTTTGGCAAAGAGTTTGAGACCAATGGCGAGTACCTATCCCAAGTCCAAGTACAAATGCCAATAAGTCACACACAAGTCAAAGTCAACGCGTGAGGATGTTTTCGCATTAGGCACGACTGATTTGTACCATGCCCAAAAACAATCACTCCCCCCTCCCAACCCAACACCCCCCTCCCTATCCCCCACTGGCCAGTACATTGTTTTTACTCTCTGTTCTCGGGTACAGTGGCGTATTTGCACTCTCCGATACAGCAGGTGGCAGTATGTGTGATCCTGCCATTAAACACAAGAGAAAAAAGAGGACAAGGAAGTTAACTTTCACGCTATGCCCAATATTATTAATATTTCTGAACAAATGCCAAGAGCACCACTCTGGCCCGTCTTCCTACTTTATCAGCTATAGCTGTGTAGGTCAAATGATGAGACTGGCTTGATGAGATGATGAGATACGACTGGCTTCCATATCTGTTTTGGCCCACCTCTTTAAGCGGACTCGGACCCCGTTCCCGAGTGGCCAAACGATTGGGGACTTTGGGGTCAAGTGTTCTCAAAAACGATCCTAATTTGAAAAGGCTCCGAAGTTCCTCAAGCAAGGACTCAAGTGGTCCTTCCTGGAGCAAACAATCTTCAAGTGTTTTCCTCACATTTTTACATTATTCCACGTACTCTGACCGAGAATGCAGCCCTACAATCTTTGACCAATGTTTCTCTCCTACATCGGACCTTTGCGCCGTTCCCTCCACTGGCTTCCTGTAGCTACCCTGCAGCAGATTTAATACACTGATGCTTGCATACAAAATCCAGATCCGGACCGCTACCTCCCTGAAGGCACTGCTCACACCACATCCTACATCACACTCCCTTCGAGACTTTAGCATGGCCCGACTCGACCCCATCCATCCATCAAGAATAAAAGGAAGACATGCAGCACGAATCTTCTATGTCCTGCATTCAGGTTTGTCTCTCTAAACAGCTGATTCATTGGCTGTCTTCTCAAATGATAAGATTTTAAGACCCTGTCCACATATACTGTATAAAGATACTGGCAAAATAAAAATTCTGACTACCTGTCCACAAAAAAAAAAAAAGTCAGTAAAATCAAAGCTTCTTAAAAACACCTTACAAGGTGGAGAAATCCTGTGTAAACAGAAATATGTTTGCTGAGCAGACTGTTAGTTTGTGGTCTGTAATTTCTAATTTGTTTTTGCAATTTCATTTTCGTTTGTTTTATTATTACACCCTTGGGTGGAGTTGTAATCATATGGTGACACAACATGATACACACCGTACTGCTCCTGAATGCACCGCCTTAAAGCTATGAACTGCACCGTGAACTGATATTTTGGATAAGATCCAAGTTTTAAGCAGTGAAGTCAAGTCAAGCCTTTCTCCATTTCTGCTTTGTCTTAGCTTAATACATTACTTAATTACAATTGTAATGTCATTCTTGAGCCGTTTGCCGAAAAAAAAAAAAAGAAAACTGTGATTAAAATTTATCACCATACTGGAATTTTCAAATTATGGGGCAATAGTGGCTCAGTAAGTTGAGGTTCCGGATGGCTAATTGGAGGGTCTGAGTTCAAGCCCCGCCACTGCCAGATCACAACAGTTGGGTCTTTCTCAAGACACGTCTTATACTGTACATCCCAGCTAGTGCATGCAGTCTGGGTAGAAAATGGAAGGGTTACATCAGGAAGGGCATCTGGCATTAAACTTGTGCCAGACCTTGTGGATCAACTGATCCAAGAGACAAAGTCTAAGGAGGAAAAAAAGCATTTACATTTTTTTTTTAATGTGGGGGGGGCCTAGAGCCTATCCCAGGAGACTTAGGGCACAAGGTGGGGTACACCCTAGACAGAGTGCTAATCCATCACAGAACACACACACACACACACACAAATTCACACACTATGGGGAATTTGGGAACACTAATTAGGATTAGGCTAACCTGCATGTCCTTGGACTGTGGGAGAAGACCGGAGTACTCGGAGGAAACCCACCAAGCACTGGACGAACACGCAAACTCTATGCACACAGAGACGGGAATCGAACCTGGACCGTGGAGGTGCGAGGCGACAGATACCACTCAGCTACTGACATAGATATTTATTTATTTATTTATTTATTTATTTATTTATTTGTTTTTTATTTATTTATTTGGTCATTTTCAAAAGCTCATGTGTTTTTTTTTTCATTTATTTTATTTATTTATCTCTTTTTTTTAATGCATGGGTAAAAACTACATTGTCATAAATAGCTGGTGTCGGCCAAAATGCTGTAAATATGAATGCAATTTCATTGATCACGCAAAGCCAGTGTGCACGGATCCCATTCAGTGTCACAAGAATGACATTCCTGAGTAAAGGAACAAACACAGACTCTCACTAACAAAACATTTAACAAAATTTTGAATACAAATCAGGTCATGCGATTTCCTACACATATGCATGAAAAATGTCTTGTTATTCTATTATAATAGAAAACAAATGTAAAAGTATTGAGTATCACGTGCTTGACCACACTTCCCTGTTTCATCTGACCCACATCCCACCATGGAATGTTAACCATTTGTTTAAATGTTAACAAAACCACTAAAAACTCCACCTTACTGAGACCATAATGTATGTCAGACATTATATGGAGGAACTTGAACCAATAATTGGACCCATTTATCTCCAGTATGCTTTACAAACATTACAGATTACAGTATCATTACATTTGTTGTATTTGGGGCATTTCTGACCTCATTTCTAAATAGGCAAGTCTGAAATATGTCTTGTAGTCTACAAGACACTTATCATTGCAATAACTTACTAACATTTGCCCCCAGACTGCCTGCTATCTATCTGGGATAAAAATTGCAAAATGCTATGAATACTGAATAATAAATTCTACCAGGTACTGCAGGCAAAAAGAGACCAACGTGTATCTTCATTCATAAGATCAGTCTCTTTATCGTCATTGTATTCCCAATAATGGTGCACTTTGTCACTCATTTTCTCGTATAAAGCATCATCAAGTTGTTCTGTTTGTTCCCCTTCACCTACTCATCGGCTCAAAGTGCCCTTCAGTCCCATTCATGCCCTTAATTGAGAGCAAACCGAGTGCCATGGATCACAAAAGCGCCCGCTGCATCATGGCAATTGAGCAGTTTTTTAAGTTTAATCCCATGGGTCCATGGCACAGACATCACACACAAACACACACACACACACACACACACACACACATATATACACACACACACACACACACACACACACACACACAGCAGACATGCCGCACCTTCAAGAGTGTACGCTCTGTATCCATGGAAACAGAGACAAAACTGGGACATGAGATAGTGGATAAGAAGAATGTCTGGAATGAGTCGTATACTTGCTCTGCACCATGCTCACGGGTTATCCGGTGTAAATGTTATCTGGAAGTATCTGAGAGCTTTATATGGTCAGTGGAGGAAGAGACTTTACCACTTTATTGACGTCGATAGAAAGCGATGGCGCAGATAAGCATGACTAATGCAGATAATTGACAGAGTGTCTGGATCGTGAATGCATGTAAAGTACGGTCTGCGTATGTCCTTATCACTCACTGGTATGGCATGTAAAAAAAGGCACGTTTGCGAACCGAAACTCCAAGGCACGACTTTACAAACACGGCCACTGTAACTTAAACGCTGGCGTGATGTTCACCTCGAACACCCCCGAGGTTCTCCTCCCACTCGCTCTTTACAAAACTGTAACAAGAACGCTCGCACGAGTTCTGACACGACCGGACTGGCAATGCCAATTCAGGCTCCAAATCCCCTGCGGACTCCGGTCTACTGCAGCTGCGCCAATCACACGAGAGGACGTGGTGTTCGGCCCAAAACAAACAAGACGGCGGAATAACATGGGTGTGTTGTAAAAAATTCCAGGTGAATGAGGTGTTTTTGGAAGCGAGCCAGCGGGTGCTCCCAGCACCAGTTAAAACATAGATAGTGCGGCTTATTGTTCTGGCAGGATTTACCCACCAGCAGGGATTTGTGGCAGAACAGTGAAATCAGTGAAAAAAACAATGGGACACAAACTGGATTTGCGTGGTTCGAGACGGCTCGGTTAGGCAGGTGGGCACGAAGGATGTTTTAGGCTGCAATCCGAAGAGCGTGAAAACTATTACAAAGGAAGGTGGAAAAAATAGGTATGCGCAGATGCACAAGCAGTGACTCGTTCAGTTGGGCACAGCGAGAGAGAGAGAGAGAGAGAGAGAGAGAGAAAGCAGGTAAACAGGTTGCCCTTTGAGTCATTCAAATCCGTTAGGTTTAAAACCTTTTCAGACACAAACACACTGAATTGCTCACTCCTTCGTCTGTGGGAAAGAGGTGTTGCTAGGACTCGGTGTTTGTATGCGAGATTCAAATGCCGATGAATTCAATCCTGTTGTGTCAGTGTGTCCTAAAAAGGCTGGAGGTGGCATGTTTGTTGGAGGAGTGTTACTGTCGCTGAGGCTTTTCCATCCTGAGCCTCTTCTGGATGAAGCTCATGCTCTGAGTTCGATGCACAGATTAACGGCAGAGGGGAATTCACTGCGGCGTGCTTGTGGGTCAAACAAGAGCAAACTTCTTGCCACAATGCGTCTTTGTCACTGCGCGACAACAGTTCTCTGTACGCAGAATGACAATGGCGCCAGGAGTTCGACTGACACTGAACTTTTTCCTACGTCTGAGCAGATCGAGAGAAAGCCCACAGCAAGCTTTGAAAACGCGCTCATTAAAATCCCTCTTCTGCCGCGCGCCGTACTCTCGGCATCGTCTGCATTTGATCAAACGCCTGCAGTCGAGCGTGCCTGCTAGAACTCATCTTCCACTCTTGGATGAAGGCACCTGATCCCTCGAGGGGGAAGAAAGCCTCGTCTTCTTTTTCCCATGCTCGTGCTCTCAACTTCCCCAGTCTCTCGCTCTCACTGCCATAACATGCATGTGGGAGTGAAGGCTGTAGTGCACAGATTATGTGCATGTTTGTGCGATTATTGCATGGGCTGAGACTGAATGCAGGAGAGATTACAAAGAAGAAGAAGAAGAAGAAGAAAAAGACACAGGACAGTGGGAGAGAATCATGTCATGTCAGTGTCTCTCAACAGTGCCTCGTTCTCACCAGTACACATGCACTAGTCTGTACATGCAAGCCAAGGGCGACAAGTTCTCAAGGAACCGTAGCTGAGAACAGCCTTAGGGTTGAAACCTCAACTCGCAGCTCCACAATGCATGCCGGCTCCTGGCACATTCACACCAACCCTTACTTCATTCCTTCACGCATGTATTCATTGTTTTTTTGTTGTTTTTTTGCATGCTTGTTTTAATTAATAATCCCACCCTTTTGCCTTAAGAGATGATATGGGCTTTGCGGTTCCCTGCTGCATTACTCTTGATTTAACAAAAAAAAAAAAAAAAAAAACGAAACAAAACAAAAAAAACAAAAAAAAAACAAGTTGTCATCTTTTTAATAATCGTTAATGCAAAAAATGGTTTGGGCGTATCGCCGTTCAATTACGCACCCCAATTAACCACCGTGCACAGGCTACTAATTACATTCCTAGCTCCGGTGCTTTTAGGGCTACATTATAAACGCCGAAATAAAACAAATCATTGCGGTAAATGTCCAAAATAATCATTTTGTACATATTTGTGAAGTGCCGTGAGTCAAGGCGGGACGCAGGCTCGTACATTTAGCATGAGGTTTAATACAACAGATGTTCAAATTGGGGTGTGTTAATCTGTAATCTGTACGCACGTAATATCTGTAATCAAATGCAAGAAGACAAGGGGCCAAACAAAGGACTGGACACTGCGTGGCAAGTTTCATAGTCATATCAACAAATGGCAGGAAAAAAGGGGAGGAGAAAATACTAAAATAAACAATAATAAGTAAACACATGCGCATGATGTCAATTCAAAGCAAACCATACTGTATATTTATTGTTTTTTGCACTCATGTGTGATAAAGGATAGAAACCGAGAACTTGTCACAATATTATACTGTTTAATGATGAGCTCGGTGATTCTGAATGTCAAACGGAGGTCGTCGTTTACAGGAGCGTCTCGGGATGTCAGCATTGTCGGAAAAAGACCAAGTCTGGATCATCCTCTTTGAGCTGGCGTTAACTGCTGATCTAAGTCTAAACTGGCTGGGTGGAAGCATATAGTAAGTGATGCGCAACCCACGGCTCGGGAACGTCACCATGCCCGGATTTTATTGAAATTTTAATCGGCTTTAGAGGACAACAAAAATAAGTGCAGGAAGAATTCCTCGGGGAGCGGGATTAAAAATCACCTCGCACGCACCTCTGCACTTCACACGAAGGAGGATGAAAACGTTAATCACCCGTGAATGCAAAATAAATGAGAAAAAGATACATCTCAGCTTAATCTTGTGCGCCCGATCGTTGGATTTTATGGCCGTCGTGTGACGTGTATATCACCGTAACATGTGAATGCAGTTCAATATCTAGCTTACACGACCTCTATAATGCGCCGAACATGCCCTGGATGAACAAAGGACTGTCTATACAAACTCCACCGCTGATATTTTGACTAAATTATTGATAACTGATACAGTGCTTCCGTCAGACCTGCAATCAATCTTGCATGACCCAATGCCGTTGTCACTGTGCTGTCAAAGAGCATGAAATCCCACGAGGATGAAATGAAATGGCATCAAAATACAACATAAAAAATCCTGCTCAGTTTACTATCAATCAAATGTATTTGAACCTAATGACCCTGTTGAGTCAAAAAAGGAAAAGGAGATAATTGTATTAAGGTTTCAACTTTAAATGTCCGTGCCACTTTCCATCAACGTTAATCAATGCAACGTCTATGCGACATTGATTAAAGAGCCGTGATGGTGATTGATGTTGAAAATCCAGACAGGTATGTCATGCCACGTCACATGAACTACAGACTAGATCTATAAGCCAGTCCTGGACCTCATGAGAAATATATATATATATATATACATACGGTGCGTGCATGTGTGTCGGGCTTCAGCCATCTCTCGGAAAGATGGATGAAACTCCCAGGTGGAGATTTATTAGCGCACGGGCAATGAGCGAACTAATCGCTATGTAATGTGTAATGCTGGTTTGCCTAACTGTCCAGTTCATGTTCCTCCCCTGCCTTTCTTTTTTATTAATATACTCCTGAAAAATTATTTTGTGTCAGGGGTAAAAGGTGTGATTTCTTTATTGCCCAGTGTAAGCATATTTCACGTGCTATTAAGCAGCTAGTGTGCATTAGCACATGGATAAGTGTGTGCAGGCATGCAGATGAGATGGAGCCAGCGCGAGATGTACAACGTCTCAGGCTTCGTGCCAGCTTGGATGATGCTGCATCATGGAAGTTTGTGTCATTTTTTTTGTTTGTTTGTTTGTTTTTCTGTAGAGAGAGCGATCATATGGTTGAGAAAAAATGATTATAAAAAAAAAAAACGTAACATTTAAAACTTTAGAGAGAAAATAATGGAGACTTTTTTTTCTTTTTCTGAAGATGCATGCCAGCATCACGGTTATCAGAGAAATACACAGTTGGATACCAGCTGTCTAGAAGGATTGTGCAAGTACACAAATAAGGGGTTACAGGATCAGATTTGCTGTAATGCCCCCAAGGAGATGGAGACAGAACGCACACACAAGCACACCCACACACTCCGAATGTCACAGTTGAAAAATAATTGGTCTGGCCACTTGCAATTGTTTTCTGCAAATCCACAGCTACACCACAGGAGACCTGATATCCAGTCGTGGTGAAGGTCTAGTCAGTAATCACATTGCGTTTAATAGCATCAGACTTATCCATTTCAGCCAAACATCGGTCCTCCAACCATAAAATGGATACTTTTCCCATTTTTATCTGCATAAAAAGAAATCAAATGGGATGAGATATGCAGTTCTGAAAAATGCCCAAAACCCATCAAAACTATAAGCGCGCGGCGGAGCGGACGCGACAGAGAGACCGATCGCGAGGGAGACCGAGGCGGCCAGATGGAATATACAATCTCCGCTATCATTTTCTCTGAGAGACGCAAACGCAACCCATAATAGGCTCGGAAATAAACCAGCAGACATCCTGGGTCATTGCATCAGAGATCAGTTTCTTCTAATCTCTCTCTATTTCCCCCCCACTGTTTGTTTCTTTTTTCGAATGTGGCTTGTGGATGCTTGAATAGCTCAGGCAGGAGTCTGAAGTGTAAAATAGTGGAGGTGTGCTGAGCCGTGGAAGAAGGAATCAGGCCCGGGTGCTTTGCTGAGTAATTTTCACCTGAACTGAGTAGGAGCGAATAAATGGAGCAGGGGAAGGCGGTGCTTTTCTTTCACTCCGTCGGCCTTGAGCGTCTCTCGAGGCTCGCCTCAACCGAAATGTCACAACAATTATGCAGAAAAGAAATGTCGACCGGGTTATCTGTAAATCGCTGTATTTACAAAATACTGAGATACTTATTCCATAGGGAAACACAGCTATGGAAATAAGCAGCTGAACGCTGACATGCTGCAGATTCACCATGGAAATGTAGAGTATATTACCTCAAAGGACTTTCTACACTCCGTTTTAGGCAGCTTATGTTTTTCCGTCTCATTTCCATTCTGTCAGCGTTTCTGTTTGACCGTTCCTGAATAGGATAGACTTGGAAGCGAGTCAACGTAGATCCAAAAGGTTTTTGTAAAACAAATTGAGTCAATACACCAAACCGGAACTGCTCACATTCATCCAAACGTATTTATTTATAATATCCGTTAAATTCTAACGGCACTATTGTATAAAAATGTCTTTGTACAGCATGCTATAGCGGTACAATTACTTAGCATTACTGGAAGCTGTTCCAGCATAACAGTGCTCCTGTGCACAAAACAAGCTCCATGAAGACACGGTGTGTTGAGGCTGGAGGTGAAGAACTTGAGTGTCGTGTCCAGACTGAACTCAACCGCACTGGACACCTTTGGGATGAACTGGAATGACCCAGACTACACACCAGAGCTCCTCATACGGCATCAGTGCCTGTTTTCACTAATGCGTTTGTCTCCATAGACATGCTCCGAAATCATGGACGTTAGACCCAGAGTGGAGGTTACTTCAACAGCACTGTGGGAATAAAGGCGGAATGTAATGTTTAACAAACAAATATAGAAGTAATGGTCCCGTGCCCATAGAAACAGGATGTTGCTATTACATTATTCAATTTGGCAAGGACACTGATCGGCCATCACATTAAAACCCAAAACATTATGCCCAGTATTGTATAGGTTCCTCCTGTGCCATCGGGGCCATTATACAGCGTCCCTCGAGCAGACCGGGTTAAGGGTCTTGATCAAGGGCCCAACAGTGGCAGCCTGGTGGAGCTGGGGCTTGAACTACCCACCTTTTGAGCATTAATGCCTACCACTGTCCCGGCGGCTCGCTTGAGAATCAGACTTGTCCGGTTCATTCCATGGATGCTAGATTGCATTGAGATCTGGGGATTTTTTATTTATTTAAATAAAAAAAAACCTACATACATTCGATTTTCTATGGGATTTGGCCAGAAAGGCTACCATGATCCTGTCACCAGTTCATAGACATATAATTGCATTCACATTTAGGAATTTGGCAGACGTCCTTATCCAGAACAACTTACATTTCTAACTCAGTTAGATCTCAGCAGTTGAGGGTTAAGGGCCTTGCTCAAGGGCCCAACAGGAGCCCAACTTAGTGGTTGTGGGATTTGAAGCCGGGAAATTTTTTTATCACAGTCCAATGCCTCAACCCTGATTGAGAATCATTTTTATCTCATTGTGGTGCTGTTAATCTTATGACTGACTTGTATAAATATAGGCTACATGGAAAATAAATAAATCTTCCAACCTGCTGAGATCCAGACCTTACTGACCTGCTGTTTACGGTCATGAATTCTAATTAGACCATTTCAGATGAAAATAAATTAAATAAATAAATAAAAAATAGGGACGTGTCACAAATTTCAAATGATTCCGAACCTCCTTTTTGGAATTTCTTAGCATAAAAGGATGCTGATTTGCAACTTTCAGTTCATGAACCCAAATTCCGAACTATTCCACAAGCACATGAAGTAACAAACAACAATTACAGCCACTAGTGATGTCAATCATCAGATAATGTTTCCTCAAATGTTTTTAGCACTCACTCTGGCAGTGAATGGACATGACATGTTTTGAACACAGCGTAATCTTCAGAAGTAGGTTCTCTCCAAGCGGAGCACTTTAATGTAGACGTCACATGGGATCCCCACCAAGATGGAAATGGGATTACAACACCCAGAGCATGGAAACATGGCAGACAGCTGTGTGAAGTTGCAGCAGACTCCCTGCTGAGACCCTGACAATAGGTCTTGTGAGGTGTCTTGGTTAATGAAAAGCATAATCTGCCTTCCATGTTTGAAACAGCATGTCAAGAGACACATCAGAGATGACTCGATCCAGAAAGTGAAGGGCCCCATACTAAACCTACATAATAATTTCATGGTTATGGCTGTGAATTGGAAACAGACAACCATCAAACCTGGAGAAAATAAATATGTCAACACATGCATTCCTTCTGGACTGTTATCAGGTTCTAAGGGATTGAAAGGGGAAAAAAAAAGCCATTTGGAAAAAAAAAAAAAAAACTTTGCCTAATGAAAACATCTTAACACATGCATGCATTTCTTGAGATTGTTGTTCTATTCTTTCATTGTTCTTGTCCTAAACACACCTGCACTCCTTTCCTTCCTGCGCTGCCGTTCCCACAGACCAGCCTTGGGCCGGAGAGCCTGAGCCACACTGATGTAATTACTTTACCAGGTTCCCAGGATGAAGAAAAAGGAAGGTGATCACAGGACCGTGGCAAAAGACTAAAATCCCAGTCCTTGGTTAAGTCCTACTGAATGCAGAAGTGGGGTGTTGGGGTCTCAAGCTATCAAGATTACCCAAGATGTATGAGGTAATAGGGCACCCAACACCAAAACCTCCCTTATGAATGTTCGTGCTGAACAATTTCCTAACACCTTCTTTTTCACATTCAGAATTTCACAAGCAATTTTCCTCAATAGAAACGTGAGGGTGTGTATTGAGTCTTAAAACCGTGATTGCAGTTTCCCAGGGAAGAGATGGATCATGTGTCCTCACGCCCACCCCGGCTTCAAAAGCCAAATGCGTGCATAAACTGTCGTCTAAAAAGCACTGAGGCAACCACGGCTCCAATAACGCATGCTCACTTTCCTATGATGGCTTTAGGCTAATGTTATATGAATAGAGGAAACTGTTTGGCATAAACTCTCGATTCATGTTCTGGGAAGCCATAAAGCTTCCCACAATGGGTGCACAGGTTTTAAGTCCTCTCATTTCAGACTTGAGTGGTGATCGTGCAGGGCATTCTATGCAGAAGTGTTCCTGTCGTAATCTGACATGGCAAAGAATGTCAAATAGCCCTCCTCTCAACACACACCTCCCAGAAGCTGCACTTGGCATTGAGCGCGCATTAATCTTATTGGATGTGGGATCCAAACTCTAAAGATTGTGATGCATTGTCGAAAAGCCTCCAGGGACAGCACTGACCTACTTTAAAGAATGATAGGTCAATTTTCTCCTTATATCACTTATAATAAAGTTATTATAACAGTAGTCTGGTAATGTTAGTATACAAAACATAGGATAGAGTTCAAAAATTGTCTAAATTGTACTTTTCTTCAGTGTATAGAAATAAATAACTGGTTGTCTGGTTGTATGGAGGATAAACGTCAGCGAATCAAAACTATACGCTTATTGCCTTGATTGAACTGTGTCAGAGTTTTTGACTGTGATTCTCAGAGTAGAACGGATAAAACTCTTATTAATCAATCCCAAAGCCATCAGTGAAAAGCTCTCAGAGAGTAAAGAGCATTAGGCAAAGCAAGAGCACTCAAAGCAGGGACAAAAGCATTCACATCAATGAGGCCTACCATCATTAAAGCCCCCCGCATTAGTCTATCTCTATGGAAGAGGATAAAAAAAAAAATCTAATAAATAAATACATGTAAAGACTATTTTTTTTTCTCCAGTCATTATTGGGTACATTTATTTTCTAAGAGGGGAATAAAGAACTTTTTCTTGCAACTTTTTCTCAGTTCCTTCCAGTGCTTTTCTTTTCACACCTAACTGAAGTCATATTCACACTCTCGGTGGGTGTCAGGAACGCCTGCCAGTCTGACTAATTCAGCTTATTTTTGGGTTGAGAGTGGATAGTCCTTGAGCTTGGAGTTTCTGGCCTGGTGCCACTGTCGCCACTGTCTTGAATTCTTTATTTTTCTCAGCAGTTATTCATCCTCTTTTGCATAGAGCATCACAATCAGTCTGTTATCACTATTCAATCTGCAAAAGCTCTATTGCAAACAGTACAATCTTCCTCTTATAGCCTAATACTATTCATATCAACCCTTTAACTTGTTGGTGTTGTTTTTTGTAACGCTAGTGTTGACAAAATATTACACCATCTGTAATCTGCTTAATGGTGTGCATATAATAGCCTAATCATCTAAATCTGAATGCTTATGTAAATTCATCCATCCTATACGATACAGCGTATCCTGTATAGGGTTATATGAGGCCAAGAGCCTATTGCATGAAACCTAGGGCACAAGACAGGTTAAACTCTGGATGGGGTGCCAAGTCATTGCAGGCCACAAGCATACACACACACACACACACACACACACACACACACACACACACACACACACACACACACACACACACACACACACAAATTTCATACACTATGGCCAAGTTTGTAAAATCTAACCAGCCTACATTGCATATCCTCGGACTGTGGGGGGAACTGGAGTACCTTGAGGAAACACACCGAGCGCAGGGAGAACATGCAAACTCCACACACATACACAGGTTGGAGATGAAACAACTTCAAACCCCCAGCACTGGAGGTGCGAGGCAACACTACCAACCATTAAGCCACCATATTTGTTTAATCAAATCACCCAGCCATTTAAATGGGAAATCACCCAAAAGTTCACTGATTCGTTCTTTAGTCAGAGTCAGAGTGTGGTGGATCCGGAGCATATCCAGAGAACGATGGGTATGCAGTGTACGTAAAGTACATCCTGGTTGGGATACCAGTACACCTACATTTCACCTACAGTACAGGAGAACCCAGTGGATACCCAAATGGACATCAGAGACCATGCATCACCAAGAGTCATGGTGTAAAATTTAGCTTGTTGTAACCAGGTTGAGTAAGTAGAGCTGGTGGACAAGAGTTTACTCATTAAAGTGTACGATCTTGATTTGTAAATATGACCTAATTGTTGATTAAAGCCTTATTTGTACCAGTCTCCTGAAGCAACACTGCTAGAAATCAAGCTTTGTCCACCGGCTACCAGAACACAGACCAAGCTGGTAGAACATCTTCATCAGCAAATAAGTTATTTTCCATCCATCCATCCATCCATCCATCCATCCATCCATTTTCTAGCATAGAGTAGCGAGGGGCCTGGGGTCTAATCCCAAAGCACAACCCATCACAGGACACGCACATGCCCAAACTTACACACTAAAGACAATTTGAAAATGTCTATATACCTCATTCTTTGGAGGAAACCATAGAACCCAGAGGAAACCCACTAAGCACAGCAAGAGCATGCAAACTGAAAAATCCCCAAAACCACATAACCTGGAGAAAAAACACAGGTAGAGACAGAACATATGAAATCCCACACAAAAGATTAAACTATATCAGAATTATATTGCATACCCTGGACACTTTGCCAACTTCTTTATTAGTTTAACTACTGTAGATTCACCACTACTTGTCCAGTATCCTCTCTATTTCCTTACTGCCGTTCTGTTGAAACAAATAAGTTGTCCATGATGTGCCAGTACTTACCAACTGGCAAACATGGACCACCAGCTTGAAAAGCTTGAGCAGCTGCTAGCATGTCAAACAAAGGCTGATTTTTCAGCAGGGAAAATAGCAGGGAACATGCCTATTATGTTACATTCAAGTTGTAATTTATAAACTATTCGCAACTACAGTACTTCTACTTTGAGGGAAGCCTGTGGTTTGAGTCCTATTACCTGATCAGACCAAGGTCAAAGGACAGCAACGTTAAGCATATATAATGTCAATTTAATATGCTTGCTTCATATCGAAACCGTTTTGTGTCAATCTTCCGAGAGCAAATGTTCCAGGATCAGCATTTGCCCTTCATGTCAAACTCAATACATGTCTGAAAGCAGGTGGAGCCGAGGGTGAATCCGCACCGACTCTGGATTCATATGGGCTTTGACAGGACCTGTCAGTTAAAGTGTTTGCGTAGGAGTCTGTCTCTGGATCCAGTCACTTCTAGCATTTAGCCAATTCTGGGGAAATTCAACAAGGGAGCTTTTAATCCAATCCAGTCCAATCCAATCTCCAACTTGTATTGAATGTCCAATTTGCAGAACTGAAGGCTGTCAAACGAGAGCACACAAAGCCGTAAGTCTCCTGGAGATCTACAGTGGAGAATTGCAGTGGACTGGAGTGCGCTATGCTTTAATTCCACTGCTTATTAGTCATTTCTCTGCCTGGGCTTTCACACAAAGTTCCAAAACATAATTTGCCCATGAGTGGCTGTACTGTTCCTGAATTCCTCTATTTAGACCACTGATTTTGTGAGGCTGTTTATCAGGGCCCTAATTGCAAGAGCTCTGGGATAAAGCGGAGAAGAATGAGAGAGCTGTCCAAGTCATGGCCTCTGCCAGGCTCCAGGAGGGGCCATGGGCTGAGGTTTGGCACTGGTCCGTCCTCTATCCTTCTTTCTTTCTCTCTGCTTTTCTCTCTCTCTCTCTCTCTCTCTTCCAGCTTTCTTTGGGCATATCTCTGTGTTATCTTGTTTCGTTTTTTTTTTCTTCTTCCCCTCCAAAAGACTGCCGATGGTAATTCAGCACATTTCTATAAATATTTGATTTGTGCTGCAAAGAAGACAGACTATTCGTCAATCTGAACTCGTTCTTCCTCCCGTTCCGCTTCCAGAAGACAAATACACAGGCCTATTTTTGTCGTGCATATTTATTTAACCCTTCCGCCAATGCTAATACATTGGCAAAAAATATACAGACAGATGTTTGGCATGAAATATTGATTGCGGGAAACTTTTCTGACCACACGGGCAATCGAGAAAGCGAGTCGTGGCTCATTAAAGTCGAGCAAGTGTTACTTTAGATTTGTGTAACAGCAACGGAAATGTGACCCTGATATTAGAAGAGCGTATCGTAATTGGGGAGGACAAGAAACTGCTAACTTATGGCACTTTTTGAAGGATGAATCTGCGAGAGCTGTGCCCACAAAGAAAGACGGTAGGCGCAGCGTGCAAAGATATGCAGGGATGGCGATGGCTACGGCGCTGCTGCCAAACTCAGAGCTGCTGCTGCTCAGAGGCATTCAGGTTCCTCCCACTGCTTTGACACAAATAAAAGGGAATAATATTCTCTCCATGCATGAGCGGCATATTAATGCAGATGAAAGTGCCCTTTATCCTGCACTGTTCCTGTCAGACGAGAGAGAGAGACAGAGAGAGAGAGAGAGAGAGACAGAGAGAGACAGAGAGAGAGAGAGAGACAGAGAGAGAGAGACAGAGAGAGAGACAGAGATAGAGAGAGAGAGAGAGACAGAGAGAGAGAGAGAGAGACAGAGAGAGAGAGAGAGAGAGAGAGAGACAGAGAGAGAGAGAGAGAGAGAGAGAGAGAGAGAGAGAGAGAGAGAGAGAGAGAGAGAGAGAGAGAGAGAGGACCTGATCTCTTTGACTCTTTTCAGAATTTACCCCCAAAAAAACCCAAACTGGGAATTTGGCTTCAGATTCTGTCTCTATTTTTTTTTTTTTCATTCCCACAGCCATGATTTTCCTAAACATGGTCTGACTGCCAGACCACAACAAAGCAAGCAACCTTGTCGTCCTGTTATTTCCACACAATTTGATCATACAGCATTACAGCGCTTGCCAGTGTTTGTTTGTACGTACGTGCGCACGCGGGAGGCACATCGCAAAGATCGGAACGATGCGGGGCTCGTTTCCAGTGGGAGGGTTCGAGTGGTTCTCTGGCGGTGGGAAATTGTGGCTGCATGAGGAAGTACTTAATTGGCATGCAGGGAAAGTGCGTGTTCTCACTCTGCCGATGAGGCGAGCAGCGGGGCATGACGAGCATACACTATCTCATAGACTTCATTAGGCCCCGGACTGGTCCGTGTAGAGTGGGGAGGGGGGGGGGGCTGACTGTGGGAGGGGGGCGGAGGGTTCGGGCTCTATAGACTTTATGCTAAGCAGGCTGGCACCACTGTCTGTGACTCACAGTGTGAGCAAGCACAACAAAACCTGACAGGAAACATGCAGACACAGCCACAGCGAGCAGTTTTCTCACTAGATCGGGTCAGTGTGTGTGTGTGTGTGTGTGTGTGTGTGTGTGTGTGTGTGTGTGGGTGGGTGGGTGTAATCCAGCATCCGTGACTAATGAGGTCATGATGTATGGAAGAGCTTTCTCACTGTCCACATCTACTGGAAGGACATCTATCAGCCTAAGAGGATTTTTAAAGAAAAAAGTGCTAGCCGTATGATTCATCGGGCAATTACTTTTTTTTTTTTTTTTTTTTTTTGGAGAGTGCTACCTCCTTAATTTTGCAAATGTAACTCTTATTCACTGCAGCACATTCATTCTCAGCATTTTCCAGGCATTGAAATTAATCCCTTGAACGGCTCTGAATAAAGTAAGCTTGTTAATTTTTTAGTTTCTCTTTTCTTTTCTTTTTTTTTCTTTAACAACCCATGCATCCAGCTTAAGCCCTTTCATCACTCTGGTGCTCCGAGCACTTTCTCGACTCCTTTCAAACTACTTGACATATTTTTGCAGCCGACCAAAACTACACGCCGATGCCCTGCTCTGCTCTCGCTTGCTCCTGTCACACACTGATCGCTGTGTGAGGCCACTTCCTATAACGGTGAGCCGAGTGTGTCACCTGCCGAGACACACCGAGCCGTGCCGAGCCACGCTGTGCTTTTGCAGACGAACGTGTGCTTCTCACTGGTTTATTAACCCAGTTAACCCCAATTTTCCCAGCTAAGCCTGAACATGAATTGTATCCCTGTGACTTCCTTGGACAGCCCCAAGAACAATCTGTACACGGTTTCTAGCTTAGTCAAACAGAAAACAAACAAACAAAACTAATAAAACACAAAGGCTTAAGTCTAACTTATTGACAGTGAGTAAACTGTATATATTACAGCAGAGTGAATTTATTTTCTTCACACATCCTAGCTTAGCTTGTTAGGAAGCTACTATAGGGTCAGAGCGCAGGGAGCAGAAAACATTGAGGGCTTTGCTCAAGGGTACAACGCCGGCAGCTTCGTGGTGCTCGGGCTTGAATTTCTGACCATCTGATTAGTAACCCAGAGCCTTAACTGCTGAGCCACCGTTATCATATTAGCAAAGATTTGTGAGATTAGCCATGAAGCTTATGCTTGTTATGTTTTGCTAATGCTGTCATATTTTATTTACGCACTAACATACTACCAGTAAGCCTAAATTAGTGTGGGACGCAATGCAACACTTTTTTGATTTTAGTGCATTTAAGAGTTTCTACTCCAATTTAAATGAGGAATTTGAGGCTGTACTTAAGCTTTTACCAGAATTAATCCGTTAGATAAGTATTTAGATGATCAACATCCTGTGTAAAACCCTCTATACCATATAGAGAACATTAGCACATTGTCTTTAGTTTGAATATACAGTATGGATTACATAGAGTTTACTTCATTCCAATATCTTTGTATATATCCTATATTTATCATGTTACGTAGACTTGAGTAAAATACACCAATCAGCCATAACAGTAACGCATTAACATTGATTAGCAATTATATACTAGTAAGCTGGTGACAGGATCGCAGCTCATTTAAAGTCATTGCAGCACAACTTGTGCAAAAGGTGGTGGAAGAAAGGCACCAGAACACCCAGTGCACCAGAGCCCAGCACACACAGGGCCCAGCAAGGAGAGAGCCCAAGTTCCCTGACCCAGAACCCAGAACTTCCCAGAACCGAATCCCACTGGATGCATCAGACAATCAAGTCCAATCCTCACCCAGCAACCCACAGCACCCAAATGATCCGGTGCCACGTCCTGGTGCTAGACACCAGCGTCATGTGGAGCTCCCCAGATGGTACAAGGGAAACCTACACAATACTGGCTGTTCAGTGTATGATGATGAAATAATCAATAAACGGACATGAGTAAGGTTTGTTGAATCTAGCGGCTTTATGGTAAATAATTCATTAAAGAAATGCATTGTTTAAAGTAAATTGTTTACTATTATTTACATGAAATATGTCATTTAAATTGAATATAAAGTCCAGGTTCATTATTATTATTATTATTATTATTATTATTATTATTATTATTATTATTATTATTATTTAATAAGTTCAAATTGTATTTGCACAGCCATACAGAGTATGATATGCAGTGAAATGTTTATACAACAAAAGAAGGAAGGGTTTCTCATTTCAATTAAGAAATAGAATATTTATTAAGAATAAATATAGAATATAGAATATATTTAGAAAATAAAGAAATAAAAAAATACAAATATAAAGCTGATGAATGTACAGTACAATATGTAAAAGGCTACTATAAAATAGTGATTAAAATAAAAATGTATTAAAGAATGAATAAAAGAAGGTGTTAAAGAATGAAAAAATTATAAAAGAAATTAATAAAATAAATTAAAGAATTAATAAAAGAAGGTCTTATTATTATTATCATTATTATGATTATTATTATTGTTATTATTATTATTATTAATATTGTTGTTGTTGTTGTTGTTGTTGTTGTTGTTGTTGTTGTTATTGCATTTGATCTGTAAATTGGTCTTTGTATACTCCTCACTCATAACAGCATGTGTTTCCTATTGGTTTTACTGCAGCTACTGAATAATGTGCTTTAATAGAAATGATGTAGTAATAAGTGGAGACTGTCAAGGGTTAACGTGTTCAAACTCTCAGGCAGCTTTTCTCATTTAGGTGCTAAAAGCGTCAAAGCGAAAGTGCATTATGTCATTTACCAATCTGTGTGTTTAGTTTCTGTTTCTACGTGACTATCTCGTGTAATCAGACACCAGGGTCATTCCCAGAATTCCCCCTGTTATTACTCAGGCTCAGACAAGCTTTCCCACTTCCTTCTCCAGACTCGGTGTGTGCTTAGTCACAGAGCTAAAAACACTCAAGCAAAAGACTTCGCGAGAAGTCTGCCTCTAGATACAGTACATCAGAGAGAGACGGCTGCTTTCCTGTCTGATAGACTCACTGTGTGTCTTGTAAACGCTTTTACTTTTTAATATTAGCTCCACTGTAGCTATATAAAGAATAACACAGAGTGGGAGGTGCTGTACCAGGAATGCAATCAATTGTGTTGTTGTTCCGATGTGAATTTACTGTTATCAGCTTGATGATTTCTCTATAACAGCACTTTCTGAAGAGTTTTTCCCTTTTTTATCTTAATAATAATAACCACAGCAAGCTGTCAATGTTTAATTTACTAATGTATAAAATATCTCTGTATACTGTAGATTATTATTATTATTATTATTATTATTATTATTATTATTATTATTATT
>JAAGKR010001402.1:0-42896 GCA_011419295.1 Clarias macrocephalus
CGAGCAGAAGGGGGCGTGTCCAAATGAAGACTCGCTTGTCGGTTCCCCGAGAGTCACATGACCAAAAAAGACTCGCAATCACGTGACTGACTCGTTCGGCGCTTATGTAATCAGAGTTGTTGATTCAGATGTTGATGTTGATTATTATATACATAAGCATTTCCTTGAACAGTGCCGCTACATGCACATATTAATTGTGCTGCTTGTGATTACGATCAAGTTGCTACACAAAATCTGTCCACTAGATGGCAGTACAACAAGCCCTTGAATGAAGCTCCATGAAATGAACAAATGAACCTTTTGGTGAAACTATTGGCTGGGAGCCTCGGCACCTAAATGAGGCTTCATCTGGTCATAACTAGTGTGTGGTTTGTTAATTATTTCCTTGAGATTTTTAACCTCATTTCCCAAAGCTAGAGGGAGCAGAAAGAGCAGGATGAAAACACACCCCAAACATCACCAAACATTCCTCAACACATTCCTGGACTTATACACACATTATACTGTAATATACATGTACACACTACCAAGAATGAAATGATGTGCAGGAATGCAGCGCTACCAGAGGAGAATAGAGACACATACAAATGACACACACACACACACACACACACACATAAAATTATTTAAAGTAGTTAAAGATGTTACTCCTTAACATTGTGTGTACGAATTAAATAAATCTAGTCAAATCAAGTAAAATATTGTAAAATCGAGGTATTTGGTGAATAAAGAAAAATCAGGTTAAGGAAGAGTCAGTAGGCCCAGAATATCACTCACTCACCATCTATACGGCTTAATCCTGTATTCAGGGTCACGGGGGGCCTGGAGCCTATCCCAGGAGACTTCGGGCACATGGCAGGGTACATCCTGGACAGGGTGCCAATCCATCGCAGGGCACAGACACACACACATACACTCACTCATTCACACACTACGGGCAATTTGGGAACGCCAATTAGCCTAACCTACATGTCGGGAGGAAACTGGAGTACCCGGAGGAAACCCACCAAGCACGGGGAGAACATGCAAACTCCATGCACACAGAGACGGGAATCGAGCCTGGCCGGGGATCGAACCCGGACCCTGGCGGTGCAAGGCGACAGTGCTAACCACTACACCACTGTGCCCAGACCTTAATCCCATTTAGAACGTGTGTGGTCCAGAGCACTGCGGTTATGGAACATCCCAAGCGCTTTTATGATGCTGTAGGGTTTGTAAGATGTTGAGCAGGTGTTCACACAGTTCAGGGTGAAAAAGGCCATGCAGCCATTAGGATCTGAATTAAGAAGGGTTTGCATGAGCGGGTCAAAGTGAGCGAATGTTTGTGCCATGGAATGAATGAGCAACAGATACTCAGAGTGGTAGTTGCTTGTTGTTCCCACTTACCATCCTGTGAGAGGAAGTTCTGGTCGAGATCTGCATCAACATTACAGCATCTGACTGGGACATTAATGCCCACAACACACTGATTGTTATCTCCATAGCTAAAACATGAAAAAAGAAAGACGAGAAAATGTATATGTGTCACAAAAAAACATATAGAAATGTATGCTCTTCAAGGGTTACAGTCACCTCTAAAAACAAAACATAAAAAAAAAAAATTGGTGTTATGGAGGTAGTGGACGATCCAGATTGACCAGCCCCAGGGCTGGATGCAGCAGGAAGAGCAGGATGAATCCCAGTGCTCCAGAACACACCTGATCAAAACACACACACAAAGCAAACACTAACTATAAGAACACTGCTGGTCTGTAATGGTGATGAACCCTGGGATTGAGGAGGACTTGGTATGAGATGCTGCCATGAAAAGTCTCCCCAATCTGTGACGTTACTTTATGAATCATAAATTAAGGTTAAATAAAGTAAAATATGAAATAAATAGACATTAAACCTCATTTAATGTTAATTTATGATTCCACAGCTCCTTTAAAAAACAAAATTGAAAGTAGAAAGTTCTTGGGCCCCATGGTGCTGTCTTCACTAAATCTTGCACAAAATGCAAAAAAGAAACCACACACACAAAAAATGTCAATTTGCTTCGCTTGGCTTTACACTGATGGAACCAGGTGTGATCGGCTACGGGACGTACACGCAACTGGAAGTACGCATGACCAGCTTGGTTGCTCATATGCCGAAAATGCTTCACATGCTGGGGTAAATTTCTTGCAAATTTTTAGTTCTTAAGGTAGAAATTACAAGGCAGGGCGTTTGTATGCCAAAGTAACACTGTACAATTTTAAAAATGCAGATTAATTATATGACAAAGTTTGACCCTAAGAGCTTACCGTAATTGCAGCGCAGTTACCCGGCTGTGTGTGATAATCGCACGTTTAACGTGGATAATAAGATGACTGAGGAAACATCACTAGGTGTGGTGAAAGGCAAGTTTCATTATAAAAAGCTTCTAGATGGAAGTTTGGATAAAATCAAAGTTATGTGCTCGAGCTTCCTACAAGGGGAACTATAATTACTAGAAAACATTAAATGCAAGACATGGGAGTGGTCGCACAGGTGGCTACAGTTCTAGATTGGTGATTTTTGGAACTGAAGAACGCGGTTCAAGCCCCGCCATTGGTGGGTTGCCACACCCCCATACTACGCAGCCAGTGCATGCAGTATCGGTTGCATTCAAGGGATTTTAATTTAACATTTGTTAAATGTTAATGTTTAAGATATTGTAAAAATGCATAATCTCTGGTTTCCTCTAACCAGTTTGTCACACATTTCTTTATTCCAACACTGCACGTTTATAAAACAAGTACATTCCATGTACAATAAAAAATAAATAAATAATAATAAATAAAATTTAAAAAACTATTATTTTGGTAGCTTAGAGGGCTAAAGCGCTGAGTTGTTGACCAGAAAATAGGCTGTTCGATTCCCATCTCCACCAGGTTGCAATTGCAATTGCAACCTCCATAGGTGTGATAACCTGGTGATCAGTACATTCAGGTCAGAGGCTTGTACAGTGGACATGATGCATGATGGGAGCATCGCTTCTTACCCTGACACGCCCATCACTCTGGTATAGGGTCAATCTGTATTCATCAGGTCATATGACATTTTTCCATCGCTCCAAAGTCCAGTCTTTATGCTCCCTAACAAACTGAAGCTTTTTTTCTGATGAGTCTCAATAACAAGTGGTTTTCTTATGGACACGCAGCTGTTTAGTCCCAGTCCTGTGAGTTCTCGTCACATTGTGTGTGTATGGAAATGCTCTTACTTAAACTATACTCTTATTAAACATGGCTCGAATTTCTACCGTCAGTGTTTTTAACCATGCATCATTACTAAGCATTTATCAAAACCAATTCCAGTAATTTCAAATCTAGTAATGTCACAAAAATGTCTAGTCTACAACATGGACCATTGTTTGTAGATTTCTGTTATATAATCACGATTAAGTGTATTTTAGTTCATGGTTAGGGTTCCAGTGGGTTCATTTACAGTATGTACTGTATTTAAACGTCTGGTAAATAATATTACAACACCTAACCTGTGTGAAAAACCCTGAAATCAGGAAATACCTTTTTTTTCTTCTTGCAAGTTCCTTATTTATTATTAATTACAAAACTAGGCTTTCACAACATCAGAACGTACACACACACACACAAACACCATCATCCTACACACTCATCCTGAGCAGCTTTATAGTAAGTTCCACTTTATTGAGATCATGAAAACATGAAAACGGCCATCGTCACAAAGATACGTTCACAGAAAATTCACACCCCATCACATTTCAGCAACAAATTTATTATATGTTCTCAAGGGACAATAATATAGGAATGAAATTTGAATATTATAATAAATATTATAAATATTAATAAAAGAATAACTTTATACTTTCCATTTGATACTGATCATGACTCCGCCTCCTCTTCCTTTAGCTTTGATGACGGTGTCCAGTTCATGTCTGAAAATGATTCCCCATGCTCCAGAAGCACAGTTTCCTAATTTGAATTCTGGTATATTCATGTTCCATCAGGGAGGAAAAACTCCATACTCCAAGATAACCTGGTGATTCAGTACATTCAGGTGGTCAGCTGACTACATATTATGGCCACATAACATTTCCGAGCCTAGACCTGAGCGCTTGAATCTACCCCAGATCCAGTGGCGGCTGGTGCAAATGTTTTTGGGCGCAAACAAAATAAAAATGTAACTTTTAATAATCGCCTGTAAATAGCCATAAGAAGTGCTGGAAAAGCACAGAGTGTAAGCTCGGATCGCGATCACTTGACTGCTGAAGATCAGGTCGATCTGGTCCAAACTATTTATCTTTTAATTATTTCTTCGTCCGATCACCTTGCGAAGGGATATTTTAGCAAAGAATATTTCTCTCTTATTTAGCTGCCTTCCACGTCAATCACTATTCAATACATTAACTAACAATCTGCTGACCGTTAATAAGACTCGTTGAGAATGGTCCAATCACATGAGCACACATATTTAAAAACAATATTGATTCGCTAAGGACAAAAGTGGGAGGAGTCGGGGCGCACAATGCTGCGTCCCAAGGATGATTTGAAAAAAAAATCCATTTAGAGCTCAGCCTCAAATCACATGCTTTTCAAATATTTACGTGCCTACATAGACACTCGATTTTTATTATTTTATTTATAAATAAATTATATTAAGAAATACAGCGGAATATTGTGACTAAATGACTTTGTTTCATTAGTAAAATGAATTATTATTATGTTAAATAAGTACATGTTAAAGTAATTAAAGCATTCTTCTCTGCCTTTTACGGGGGCGGTGCACCAGTGCCCCTTTATGACCAGCTGCCACTGCCCAGACCATAACGCTGTCTCCAGAGGCTTGTAAGGTGGACACTATGCATGATCGGTGCATCTTCATGTGCTCGTTTCTTCTTCACCTGACACGCCCATCACTCTGGAATAGAATCAATCTGGACTCATAAGGTCACATGACCTTTTTCTATTGATCCAAAGTCCAATCTTTATGCTCCCTAGCAAAGTGAAGCCACTTTTCTGATGAGTCTCACTAATAAGTGGTTTTCTTATGGACACACAGCTGTTTAGTCCCAATCCTGTGAGTTCTCATCACATTGTGTGTGTATCTAAATGCTCTTACTTAAACTATACTTTTATTAAACATAGCTCTAATTTCTACTGTCAGTATTTTGCCATGCATCATTACTACGCAGCCCCTCCCCCCTCCGTTCTGCAGGTGGGCGAAGGGGGCGGGGCCGCCAGGTCGGACTGGCTGGCGATGATTAACATGAGTGGACCTCAGGTTTTCTCCGCATTATAAAAGCGAAGCGCAGAGTTTATTCTGGGATCCGGAAGCACAGCAAAGAGTCGCGCGGTGGATTTATTAAAGAGAGTGGCACGTGAGTGGGGCGATGTTACGCGCCCCAGAGACTTTAAAGAGGAGACCGGAATGCCGCCCTTTGTTTTTCTCGAGAGGACAGTTGGAGAAAGAGCTGCTCGAGCTCCCGCGGCACCTTCACCTCCCACCTTCGCATCCCCGCCCCCGAAAAGGAAATGGCCACTGAGAGGACTGCGTTAGGAGCCCTGATCCCAGCCGGGAAAGTCGCCCAGCCGACAAACGTCTAGGAGAGACTCCCGCCTGTGGCCGCGCACAGAGAGAGCTGGGAGGGGCCGGTTTGGACTTGTGTTAGCGGGAGAGGTCGCCCTCACGAGAGCGTGCAAGAGCACTTCCTCCACGTGCTCCATCATGCCACTCTGTCCACCGCCATCTTTCGCCAGCAGTGTGCCCGCATGCCAGCTGGGCACTGCCAACGGACCTGCATGTGCACACCTTCACTCTTAACCTCCCCTTTTATCCTTCCTTCCTCCCTCATTTTTAACCCTTTCCTTCCCCATTTTCTCGAAATAAATTTACCCTTATTCCCGTAAGACCTCGTCTGTGTCTGTGGTGCCACCCATGCACAAAGGGTCGAACCCGTTACAAATATTCTTACAGGTTTATTAATGTGTTGGACATCTCTTAAACCAATTCCAGTAATTTCAAATTTAGTAATGTTACAAAAACTTCTATATTAAGGGCCATTTTTTTTGTAGATTTGTGTTATAATCCTGATTAAGTTTATTTTAGTTCATGGTTAGGGTTCCAGTTTGTTCATTTTTTACACACACTCTATTCAAATGTTTGGTAAATAATTTTACAACACATAACCTGCGTGAGAAACCCTGGGAAACAGTCAGGAAACACTTTTTTTTAAAAAGTTCCTTATTTATTAATAATTCATCATTATGAATTTCACAACATCAGAATGTTCAAACACACACACAAAAACATCTTCACAAAGATACGTTATTTCACAATATAAACAGAAAATTCACAGCTGACTACACTATGGCACTCAAGTTCTTGCTTAATAATCTTCTTAGGGCTGAAGTCATCCTTGTTGCTTCTGCGTCTTTTTCTACCACACGTTCTCTTCCAGACATCTTTTCATGAATATGCTTAAATACAGCACCTACTGCAGCTTCCCCTCCATGTGGAAAGAGTCGATGATCGTCTTCTGGACAAATGTCAAGTCAGCAGTCTTCCCTAATCAACAGACGACCAATCAGAAGCCTAGACAAAACATCATTATCGGTTCTGCCATTTGAAAGTCCAAAACCATCGTCGCAGTCTGCGGGTGTCTGCGAGGTCTGTGTATCTAGCAGCAGTGAGTTTCATAGTACATTCAGGCACCTCTGTTATATCCTCTGTTTATAATGTGTGAGTAACATAATGTGCATGTAAAAGGTCCAGTAAGCAACCTTAACAGTCACTAGTTTACGAAAATCCACCATTGCACAAAATATTCTTATAAAGCTGGGGTCAAATCAATGAGATGGGCGCACAGACATCATCGGCAAACAAGGTGACGTTACAACGAGCCAAAATCTCCATTTCCCCTGTCCACATAACACAGCTGAAAACGGAGTTTTGGAAAATATTCACTTTGCAAGGAGTTTTCTAAAAGCTTTGTTTACAGCGACCTTCAAGTGTGTTCGCATGTGGATAAAAGTACGAAAAGTTCGCGAGTGGAAAAAAAAATCTCTGTTTTTAAAAATACCCAGCTCTAAGACCCATGGTCTAAGATACATACAGTAACACACACACCCAATACAGTATCTCACAAAAGTAAGTACACCCCTCACATTTCAGCATTGACCTTACTATACTAGATATATTGACCATAAAAAAAAAAACATATATAGCTGCTGGATGTTAGACACTGTCATGCACACTCGCTCTGCGACCGGCACGAGGACCCGGAAGTAAGACGGTTGCGCTTTCAGATGGCGCTTCACATCGCTCAGTCATTGAGTTCATCTATGCCTTCGCTTTCACTTCACCGACGAGTTCGTGAGTACTCACCTATTCCGGTTGCTTCCGTGATTGAGTGCGTGTTGCTAGCACGTGGGTTTATTTGTGTAGATCCTTGCTCTTTGTGTAAGAGAGTTCTAAGAGTAA
Organism: Clarias macrocephalus; assembly: GCA_011419295.1. Lineage (NCBI taxonomy): Eukaryota > Metazoa > Chordata > Actinopteri > Siluriformes > Clariidae > Clarias > Clarias macrocephalus. Next base: position 7,462 of record JAAGKR010001402.1, read on the forward strand.
ACGCGTGGTTATCCTGCCTACTCGCGCTACTTCCGCGTTTGGGCTTACCATCCACGCAACACAGGCTAACTGCTAAGGCTGTTGTGTTCGTCCCTCGGTTGCTCGTGACAGAATGACTGAGCCGAAAGCAGTAAACCCAGAGGAGTTTGCTTGCCTCTGCATTGTGGTTGACCAGCATGCCGAGCTGATCAATGAGCTCCGTGGTGAAGACGTTGCGGTTTTGCGCCGCGAGGTGGCAGAGCTACGGCAGGGGAACGCAACCCTCCGCGGGGCGGCTATTCAGTCAGAGAACCATTTATCATCTGGACCACTGACCACTAAAACCTCATCGCCATCAAGAATCTAAGACAACTCAACCCAAGGCAGGCACGGTGGGCTCTATTTTTCGAGCATTATAATTTCCACCTATCCTACCGCCCGTCGACCAAAGAACATCAAAGCCGACGCCCTCTCCCGACAACATGAGGGGGACGTTTCCTGGGCGGACCCCGTGTCTGTCCTGCCACCTTCCAGAATCATCGCCCCACTCCGTTGGGAACTGGAGATGAGAGTCCGCCAGGCACAGGCCACGGAGACCGAAGCGGCAGGTGCGCCGCCTGGACGACTCTTCGTACCCAGGAACATTAAGGTTGATGTCATCAAATGGGGCCATTCCTCGCTGCTGTCGGGGCACCCAGGCACACAGCGCACCCTCCAATACATCCAGCGCAATTTCTGGTGGCCCTCAATGGCTAAGGACGTCGAGGAGTTTGTTCAGGCATGCCCAGTGTGCGCCAGGGCCAAGACCTCCAATCAACCAACATGGGGGGAGCTCCAACCACTCCCAGTTCCCCGTCGGCCCTGGATGCACATTGCAATCGACTTCATCACGGGCCTGCCGGCATCCGAAGGGAAGAACGTCATCATGACCATAGTGGATCAGTTCTCCAAAGCTGTGCACCTGGTGGCCCTCACCGGACTCCCGTCAGCCAAAGGGACAGCCGAGTTGATTTTAGAGCATGTAGTGCATCTGCATGGGTTCCCAAAGGACATCGTCTTGGACCGGGGCCCCCAGTTCACTGCACGGTTCTGGAAGGCCTTCTTCCATCTGATCAATTCTACCTGCAGTCTCTCCTCGGGCATCCCCAAACGAATGGTCAACTGGACCGCAACCTGAGATGTTTCGTTTCCGACCGCCAGCGCTCCTGGGCCCGCTACCTCATTTGGGCAGAGCTCTCACACAACCTCCATGTCTCCTCCGCCATGAGGCTAAGTCCATTAGAGGTATGCCAGGGTTTCCAACCTCCGATATTCGAATATCAAGAACCGGAGGTTGAAGTACCCTCGGCATAACAGTTGGTCCGAAGGTGTCGACGGTCCTGGATTCAAGCCAAGAAGGCCATCCAGCGCGCCAACATCCGCTACACCTCACAACATCGCCGTCGACACCCTCCGGTACCACACAGGTGACAAGGTGTGGCTGTCCACGAAAAACCTACACCTCCACACGGAGTCCAAAAAGCTCTCACCCAGATTCATCGGTCCATATCGCATCACCTCTGTGTCAATCCTGTCACCTACCAGCTCCAGCTGCCTGTGGCGCTCCGGATCCATTCGGTATTCCACACCACCCAGCTCAAACCCTTCATCACCTCACCAATGGTTCCAGCCACCCACCCCACTCCCCCTCCCCGAATCATCGAGGGTAGTCCCGCTTATACGGTACGCTGGATCCTCGACTCATGTCCTCGGGGCAGAGGTATACAGTACCTGGTTGACTGGGAGGGCTATGGCCCCGATGAACGGTCTTGGATTCCGCCCCGATTCATCCTTGACCCCGAGCTCATACGGGACTACCGTCGTCGGGTATCCTCCACCTCAGGACCGTCGAGAGTCGGTCCTGGACAGGGGGGTACTGTCATGCACACTCGTTCCGCGACCGGCACGAGGACCCGGAAGTAAGACGGACGCACTTTCAGGAAGCATAAAAGAAAACAAGATGGCGCTTCACATCGCTCAGTCAGTGAGTTCATCTAACCCTATATATATATGAAAATACTGCTTCTATGTACATAAGGTGGCCAAGGTGCCCCATCAGGTCAAGAAGACCCGGCAAGTATGTTACCAGCAAATACAAATGAAAAGGATAGCTCATGGTTTTGTCATTAGGTTCACAGTGTATGCAAATGTGACACAAAAAAAAATCCAACAGAAAGACATGATGTTTAACTATTTGAGCGGCTGCTTTGTGCGGATTAACGGTATTGTTTTGTTTCTTTATTATTTTGTAAAAACCTACACAGTTACACTGTCATCTCCTGGGTGAAGTGTCGAAGATCCAAACAATTTTTATACATTTTGAACCAAAATTAAATAAATCCTAAGCAGGAGTGATAAGATGGCATCAGAAAGCAGTGGGCTTTGTTAATGAAGAAATAAATTATTTATTTTTATCTTTGCTGATAAACATGACAGCAATAATGTGTTAATTTTCAGAGAGAAAGTAAAGAAAAAAAATCTAATGAAACTTTGGTAGTACAGTGGAACCTCGGATTGCGAGTAAAATGGTTTATGAGTGTTCCGCAAACCGAGCAAAGATTTTTAATCGGAAACCGAGCAAGTATTAGTTTACGAGTGCCGAGTATCATGTATCACGCATGCGACTCTTATTTTGACACAGAGCGGAAATGCTCGTCTCTTACTGGTATAATCAACATCTCCGTCTCCCTTCTGTGTGTGCGCACGTAATTTGACACTGTGCCCCACACACACCGACACACACACGCACACTTTACTCATGTGAACTTTGTGTGTGTGTGTGTGTGTGTGTGTGTGTGTGTGTGTGTGTGTGTCAGTGTCAAATTACACGCGCGCACACATAGAAGGGAGACTATCCCCGGCTGCACACACCCGCTTTCTATTTACACAGAAAACTCTGCTCTGTCGCGATTCTTTTCAAAGGTAAATTGCTGGTTCATTTGTTTTGTTTTTGTTTTTTTTTACTTTACCGCGGTGATTTCATTACTATGCGCTCATGCCAGTGTCAGAGAGATTTCTTTTTTTTTCCTGTTAAAGCGGTGTTTCCGTTGTGTGTGTGTGTGTGTGTGTGTGTGTGTGTGTGTGTGTGTGTGTGTGTGTGTGTGTATGTATTTGTTGTGAAACTTAAAAAGCGAGGTGGGGAGAGGGAGGAGGAGTGTTACTGTGTAAAACGAGGCAAGGGAAGGGGCTAATTCCACACACACACACACAAACACACACACACACACATACACACACGCACACATCGCCTGCACGCACTAACGGAAACACTCATCTGTCTGGATTTATTTGTACTATTTTTTAAAGGTAAAGTGCAGGTTAATTCGTTTTATTTTCACATTATAGATTGTATTAATTATTTTTATGTATTTCTTTTTTGGGCTGTGGAACGAATTATTTGAGTTTTCATTATTTCTTATGGGAAAACGCGATTTGGTTTACGAGTGTTTTGGAACACGAGCCCACTTCCGGAACGAATTATGCTCGTAATCCAAGGTTCCACTGTACTTAGGTTTTTGCCTAAAGTTAAATCTGGACAATAAAGGAAGTCAAAATGTTTAGTAAAAGTGACGTTATGAGTAGATATGTGCCAGACAATAGCTAGCGCTGTTTTGCACTTTTCCCCTCAAGGTGGCTGTAACCATACAGCTTGCTCTAATAGTGACCTTTTTTTTTCCTTCTTCTTTTTTACAAAAAAAAAAAAAAAAAAAAAAAACTCATGGTGTCTTTGGTGTTTAAACCAGCATGAGATGTTGATTTTACATATTGTTTGATTAGATATGTGTGTGATGTGATTTGAATTATGTTCCTTTTGAATATTATTTTATTATTTTTTAAATAATTTTATTAAATTTTATTTATTATTATTATAATTTTATAGTTTGTATTTTATTACTATATTATTTTATTATTTATGTGAAGCACTTTGGGGCATTCTTGTTGTTAAAGTGCTATACAAACAAAGATGAGTTGAGAGTTGAGTAAGAAAAGGAAAGTGCACTACAAAAACTGAATCTTCAAAGAAGAATGAACAGATCAATCTATTTTTATTCTTCCTTTGGGAAGTTTAAAACCAGTTTGTCTCATATTTTGCGCAAAGGCGCCACTATGAGACAAAACACAGGTGGTTAGAGCAAACATATGCACACCAGTCTGAGGTGAAGGTTTGTAAAATACTCGAATTGAGAGCACAGTGTATGGATTGTCCCCCTATATAATGGGGCACAGATTTAATTTAATTAATAAACCAATTTTCCATTTCAAATGTTCTTTTTTCCATGGTTAAATACTATAAACAATTCTTTATTATTTTCAAAATAGAGGCGTGTATACATACTTTCCTAAATCCATTTAAGTCAAAAAAATTTTTTTCTTAATTTTATGTACTGTAATAATATTGAATATGAAGATATTTCAAGGCAAAGTGAAGGTTCAATGCAGAGTGTTAACAATCACAGGCAGCATCAACTGATTTAATGCTTCAGTCTTTATTGATAAATGCAGGAAAAAGGAATAAAAATGTTCAGAATCAAAGAAGTAGATCAATATTCTCATTCATTATTTTCCAGAGTAACTGATCTTTTAAATTTAAAGGCATATACATTGTTATTAACTTGCCATTATGGTGACCTGTTTTGGTCGGACTCAGATATGTGCATTGTTGATTCACATTATTGTCATTTTTAACACATTTGACACATTTCAGAGCATTTGTAGACATTAATTTTCTCATCTATATTTTTAATATATTTTTCCAACTCCACCTTATTTTTATCTTTATCCTGACCCCAAACCTGCCTGAAAACAAAAGCTTTGGGGCCGGTGTGGGTCCTGAATAGCTCGAAGCCTGGGATGATGTTTCTCGGAAAGTCAGGATCTAAACAAAACTTCACACAGGGTGAGTTCAAGGTGAAGAAAACCGTGCAGCCGTCTTTATCTTTATTCAGGAGGTTTGCCATGTGTGATGGCTTGGTTTTGTCGTCCTCAGTGTTCATCAGTAACCTGTACTCAGAGTGGTGGACAACTTTATATTTTTTTTTATCGGCTATTTCTTTCGGTTTGGCAGCAATCAGCTCTGTACCAATGTAAATTTTATTTTCACCATTTAGGGCGTTTCTCACGTTCTGTGCACTATCCTGAGACAAGAAGTTCTGGTCAAGTTCAGCACCTCCATTACAATATCTAGCTGGGACATTAACGGCCATAGCGTACTGATTATTTCCTTCAATTCCAGAGCTAAAAAGAGAAAAAGAGAAACAATAAATGTCTCATAAGTATGTTATGCTTCACTAAAAAAGGTTCTCCAAGGGTTTTACAAGGATTGATCGGATAATTTAAGGTCCTTAGTTTCATGAAAACCTGACAAACGACACTTTCTTAATAAATAACAATTGATATAATGACCATAAGAATGTTCCTACAGTATATGCGCTTACATATAGTGAAGCATCTGACAGTCCTGCAGTAGGTAACAGATTATCATTTTTGGTTTCTACATAATTTTACAGTTTTTTGTGACAAAAAAAAACAATAAAAGAAATTTAGACATGAGAATTTCTCCTTCCTTATAGTATTATGGAACAATTTTGGTTGTTAATTTGAGGGTGCATTAACCATAGTTACTAACAATAAGCTCTTGTGTATGTGTACAGAGCTCCTTACATTTCATGAAGTTTGTTAATTATTTCCTTGAGATTTCCAACCTCATTTCCCAAAGCCAGAGGGAGCAGAACCAGCAGGACGAATCCCAGCGAACACACCTAAAGAAAACACACCCCAAACATCACCAAATATTCCTGCACACATTCCTGGACCTGATTTGACAGAAATACACATTGTACTGTAGTAAAAATTAAATAACAAGCCACATAAAATAAAATACAATATGAAGAAGAATAAGACCCGGGACTGCAGTGTACATCAGCGTTAAGTGAACAGTTAGTGAAAAATTTAATGCAGCACACAAAATGTAAAACAAAAACCCTTCAGAGGATAATTATGTAACACACACACACACACACACACACACACACACACACACACACACACACACACACACTCTTACATACTGTAACTCACCATCTCGCCTCGTGTTCAGAATAGGAGAAGTAAGTGTAAGGATGTACTTGAGTCTCTCTTAACCGAACCTACTGTACCGATCAGAAAGAATATACGAGCAGCTTTACACTGATCCTGACTCCGCCTCCTCTTCAAGAAAACACTTGATGTTGCTTATTCATGCAGTTTTAATAATGTGTAAATTTACACACATATAACTGGAACTGAAGTTGAAGTAAACATGATATGGATAAAAGATAATGGACGAGCTTAGTGTGAGTGATTTCATTTGTAAACCTTTTAATGTGATTTCTACAAATTAAAAACAAACAAATTCTCAAAATGCATATCATCATTTACATCCTGAAAATATCTAGATTTTTGTCACCGTTATGGATGTGACGGTAAACAGACTCTTTTTTACAAACTTTTTTACGGTATAGTGAATTTTAATAATTTTTACTATGAAATTATTAAATCAGTGATTATTCATGACTTTTTTGTGATAATTTTCTCTCTTTCGCTTTTTTCTCTTTCTTTCTTTCTTTTTTTCTTTCTTTCTTGTTTAACAGGAATTATTATTGAAGTGTGGGAATATGTATAATATAATATAATTAATACACTTATTCAGGAACTTTAAATTTTATATTTGTGATTGCATAAATAATAATTGCTGTGAAAATTGTAAATGAATTATTGTATAACCAATCATAAGTCGCATAATTATCAAACCGGGACTTGTGATGAAATTTCTGGTGAAACTGACTGACATTTACAGAAGACTTTAAGCACAGTACAGTGACGAGACTGCAGTAAAGAAGCAACACGTCAGTGAATGACTCTGAGTCCACTGCAGTCGTTCCCGTGAACATTCAGCGAGTAGAACGTCTGATCCTTGAAACCCGATGGATAACTTCCGTCACCAACTTGCAGAAGAGGTTTGCTCCAAGACATTGCCACATGTTTGGGATATACAGTAGGATATACGTTTATTTCCTTCGTCAATGATTTGCTGGATTACTGTAGATGATGTAGCCATTTACTCTAACACCTGGAGTGACCACCTACACCATCTCAAATCACTATCAAGCTCACATAGGAACACACACACACACACACATACGGTCATTCATTTTTCTCACCAGTAGGAATATGTTCTGTCCTTGCTTCATCAGGCTAAAAAAAACAACAACAACAACAACAACAAAAACTTGTCCTATGCCTGACAGTAGATGGTGCAATTTAATAAGATTATCTATCATTATCTATCAGATCTTAAGATCTGTTCTCAAAGTATGTTGGCATGATGCCAGCTCAACATCTGCTCAAAAAGTTACTGGATTTGTCGTAAGGGTCTCTACAGGAAAAATGACTGAAGGGCTTCAACAATTTGCCAAATCTATCCACTGCCAGGGAATTTATTATAAATACTGTATTAGTACTGTATAATTAAAATAAAAATAAAAGTCTTGTGAGGATATTATAGTCTTTGTTATTTGGAAATATCATGACTCTTCCTTTTTTCAGTTCACCCTGAGCAGATTCTTATCAGGATAATGCAAAGTGGATCACGTTTCTCAGAACCTCAGAAGCTCTTTCTTTTGCTCGGTTTGTTTTTTCTCTACACATCTCTACCTGTATTTACAAAACGACAAAAAGTAAAACTTGCAATTGAAACAGACGGTGTAGGGTAAAGAAAGAGAGAAGTCTGAGGAAACTGTGACGAAAGTATGATATTTATTTGATATTTATTTTCTTATTACTGATTTTTGGGAGTTTTTTTTATCTTTTATTGTTCACTGAGAGGTTTTCACCAACAATGAATGAATATTATCGACACAGTGACACACTGTGTGTGTGTGTGTGTGTGTGTGTGTGTGTGTGTGTGTGTGTGTGTGTGTGTGTGGTGTTGTGTGTGTGCGTGCGTGCGTGTGGTGTTGCGATGAGTGGCACACGGACAGTAATTTAGCTTTTTTAGTTTCCATAAACTATTTTCTTTTTTACATTTTTACAACCAAACCAAAGCATTCTGACTTCATAGAATTCACACACAAATGAGATGCAGGTACAGAGTGATCCAGCAGGGGGCAGAGTTTGACACACACTCACTCACTTACTCACTCACTCACTCACTCACTCACTCACTCACTCAAAGTTTAATATTGAATTATGGGCCTGTGTTTTGTTTGCTTTTCCTTTTTGCCTTCATTTTTGTTAAATAAAAATGACACAGTGGAAAAAGTAAAATGTTGTTCGTCTGGGGTTGTATTTGCTTAATACTGAAATGATTTGAACATGACTGTATTTTGTAGTGTTTAAATGCTGCCCTTGGTTTTTAAATGAGAAATCTAATCCTATAAGGAGCGGCCTTCATTTAATTACTCGTTCAATTCAGATGTGAAGCTGCTGAAAAAAGCTAAGGTTTAAAACCTTCGAGTTATTACTCAGCATTTTTTTAAGTTGTAAAATTGTTATGTGTTATTACTGTTAGTGTGTAAATTCTGAAAAAAATAATTATCAGGACATTTATAAAATCTAAGATATAAGATATTTTTAAAATAATAAAATATTTAGAGAATTGCAATATAAATCGAATCGGCATCGAGGTATCATGATAATATCGTATCAGGTCTCTAGAAACCACACTCCATAAAGCAGCTGTTACTCAGCAGTGTGTTTATGATCATTAAACCCTTGCTCCTTTGTTTTAATTGAAATAGATATTTAAAATTATAGCACTACATGAATATATTGAGCTACAGAGTTTATTATTATTTTCTAATTAGAGCAGTGTATTGTTACTGCATACTGAATCTTCTCATTTTTATTACTGTAAAGAGATTAATATTGAATAAACGTATTTCAAGGTAAAGTGGCGTTTTAAGGTGTGCTCATAAAATTGTTATTGTTAAGGAAAAATCATCATTCTTTACATATCCTCCACCTGAGGCGACACACTTCTTCAAACTATGGATGAGCTGGTGGAGACCGTCTTTAAACAATCTTTCTTTTTGGCGGTTGGGGGAAAGTTCCACCTCCATAATCACCTCGTTGTCGTCTGCCACGGAGTGGTTCATTCAAGTGATGGAAGAGGAAGAAGTTACTGGTTGAGGCAGAATTTTGTACCTCCAGTCGCCGGAAAGCATAATTTTGGTTTTCATGCAGAACAATATCGCTGTTTTTTAAACAAGAAATATATAAATATATTTCTTTTTTCATATAATTTCATATGATAATACTAATTTTATGACCGCCCCTCATACACCTTTTTATGTGAAGGTTATTAATGTAAAATCTGTTTTATGTTTTATTAAAGGAAACTTTACCTGTGTTTGTTTTTACCCATATACAGTATTTGTAACTGTGGGAAATCTGTGGGACCTGATGGTCAAACCAGACACGAGACAATATTACACACTGGGTGCGAGTTGTTTTTACTACCCAAACGCTGGGTTGCCTCTGTTGGGTCATTTTTCTGGGTTATTTACAGTGAATTGGGTACTTTTTGTATAACCCAGCTTGCTGGGTTGGAGTTGGTTTAGCTAGTGACAGCTAACATCACAGACAAGACCGCCCCTCCCCCGAAGTTCACCGGTGTATTGAGTGGCTGTGTCAGCTTTGTGTCTTTTTTTCTTCCTCCTCAAGCATTTAAGAGGAAATGTAAACGTTAAATACAAGGTCTGTATACACACTTTCACTCACCTATGACTGAATTTGTTCACTGTATGTAACATTTATTACTGTTACCGTGTTGCACTCAAACTTTCAGCCTGGTCTGTGCTATAGCAGCTAGTTTATCTGACAATGGCTGCTAGCGAGCCAAAGCAAAGAACCAAACCTGTGTATGAGAGAAACTGCAAACATGTCTGAGCTTTTTAGCTTTCTTTGTAGATGCTTGCAGGGTGTATGAAGGTGGTGAAGTGATGAATGAAAGCTAAACTGTTAATTGCAGTGCTAGCATTTAGCTAGGTTGCTAGCGTTAGCAAACATATAAAAAGCTGAGGTGTTCTAAAACACTAATCTTCTTAAAAATGTGCATACTAGCCAACCCTCTCGATTTTTCCATAAACTTTTACTTTCTTTAATTTCTTTCTTTCTAAGGTTGGAACCGACACTGTGGAATATCTCCAGCAGGCTGAAGTGTCGAGGCCAAACCCCTACATCCTGATGTTGGGAGATGATGACCAGCACTGCTCTCAGGCATTAGTGATTCTCAGTAATAGTATCGTAAATGATGTCGCTGTTGAATTGTTTTGTATTATCTGATCTTGTGCTTTTGAAAAATAAAAATATAATTTTTTTCTATGATTTGTACAATTAATTGGATGTTGTTTATTGCATATATGTATGGTTTGCAAAACTTAAAAGTGTTTTTTGTAATAGACCAGTATATCAAAGTAATTTAACTGTTTAAACTGTTTTACCCATAGGCATGTAAAACATAAAACTAATAATAATCTATTTGTGAGGTAGAATTACCTCAGCATTACAGTTAAATATGACCGAGCAGTTGGATTGAATATTTTACCAATCTTGCTGGGTTAAATAAATAACCCATTTTGCTGTTAAATTACCCCAGCATGTAGTTGGTCCAATATTTATCCAGTAGCTGGGTTAAAAACAACCCATTTTGGGTTGTTTTTAACCCAGCATTTTTTAGGGTGTACTGAATGTGTGTCCAAATAAAGTAACAGTTTTTGCAGTCAAATAATTAAATGCTTACATCTTTATTGATAAATTAAGGAAAATGTTCAAGAAAAAAGAAATAAATCTATATTCTCATTCATTATTCTCCAAAGTAATTGATCTTTTAATTCTTAAGCATATAAATTGTTATTAAGCTCCCATTCTGAGATACTCTGATGATCTATCATCAGTTGTGCATCTTGTATTCACTCGGTTACGGTCAACGCATCTGATACACTGATTTTCAGACCATTTGTAGACATGAATTTGCTTGTCTATAATCTTTATATTTTGTTTCAATTTCTTATTATTATTACAGCTTGTATCAAAATGCCAAACCCGCCTGAAAACAAAAGCTTTGTCGCCATTGTGGTTCCTGAACGTCCCGAGCCCTGGGATGATGCTGTAGGGTGTGTTAGGTGTTGAGCAGGTTTGCACACATGGTGAGTTCATGGTGAAGAAAATTGCGCAGCCTTGTGTATCTTTATGCAGGAGGTTTTCCATGTATGAGGGTGAGGTGCTTTGCAGCAGCAGGTACTCAGAGTGGCACTTGTACTTTGTTCCATGAATTTGTCTCGGTTTGGCAGCAATCAGCTGATTACCAATGTAAACTTGGTTTGGACCATTCATGCCGTTTTTCACATTCTGTTCACTATCCTGAGAGAGGAAGTTCCGGTCGAGTTCAGCCCCTTGTTCACAATATCTAGCTGGGACATTAATGGCCAGCGCGTACTGACTATTACCACTTCCATAGCTAAAAAGAGAGAGAGAAAAAATAAATGTGTTATACTAGAAAATATATCTCATCATCATCATTATCTATACCGCTTAATCCTGTATTCAGGGTCACGGGGGGCCTGGAGCCTATCCCAGGAGACTTCGGGCACATGGCAGGGTACACCCTGGACAGGGTGCCAATCCATCGCAGGGCATAGAAAATATATCTCTTATTTTTTTAAATAAATAACACTTGATACAGTATAATGACCATAAAAACACTCATATACTGTATGCTCAGAAATAAACTAAAGCATCTAACAGTCCAGCAGTAGGCATCGAAATATGAGTATCATTTTAGTTTATACTATTTAACTTATACACAACTGCAAAAAATATTTGATTTATATTTTATAAAATTGTATAATTTTTATTAAAAATATTAAATTCTCCTTACGTTTTATGAAGCTTGTTAATTATTCTCTAATAATTGAGAAGATGGTTATCCTCAATTCCCAAAACCAGAGGGAGCAGAAAGAGCAGAACGAATCCCAGCACTCTAGAACACACCTAAAGAAAACACACCCCAAACATCACCAAATATTCCTTGATACATTCCTATTCTTTATAAACACATTATACTATAGTAAAAATTTACTTAGATTTGAACATTAAGTCATTATTGAAGCTGATAATAAATCTAAACAAGACGGGTAAAAGTATTCAGATTTTTTTAAAGAACAAACTTTACTCAAAATTTTTTTTGATATTAATATCAAGCATATACAGTGGACATATACGGCTTTTACACTCAACTTACGTAACTTGCCATCAGTTGTTTGATGATGGCAGAGGAAGCGAAGCGACACAGAGCCTGTAAACTTGAGCTTTTTTCAACAGAATCTACCGCCTTCAAAGAAACTCAGTGAATTTATACTCAGCAGCAAATCAGTGTCGTTTCTGTGCGATGTGTAGATTTACGGTAAAGGTGTGTTCACTCCTCCTTAAACTTCGGCATGTTAAAGTGAAGCAATCTGAAAATTAACTTTCATTTCAGACGCTCGATCAGATTTGGTGGAAATGGGAAATTAGTTTCCAAAGAGAGGAATCTTAGGAATGTGGAGATTCTAGACACATACATACTGCCAAGAATAGAATGATGTGCAGGAATGCAGCGCTACAAGAAGAGAATATAAGCACACACACACACACACACACACACACACACACACACACACACACACACACACACACACAGAATTAAATAATTATATATAATTAAGATTATGCTTAATGAAAGATTTTATTCTTAAACATTAGGCAAATGTATTTGCGAATTGAGTAAATCTTTATTTATTAGTATTTGGTAAATAGATAAAATTTCTTCTTTAGGAAGAATCAGTAGGCCCAGGATAACAAACTGATTATTCATTGAAGTTTTGGGTCTCCACAAAAAGCCACAAGTTCTGACAAACGCTAAGCATTGATTATTAAGAAAGGGCTGCGCCATCAGTCGGGATGTGGTTCAGAAGTTGGATGACAGGGCGACTTGCAGAAAAGGAAGGTTCCACACTGCAAATATTGTCTCTTGCCATAAACCTTATGTAATTGTCAATAATTACATAATTATTACATAAATTATAAGGGTCTTTGACACTTATGAAATTATTGTAATTGAACTTTATCATAACATCTGACAAAAATATCTTGAAACACTGAAGCAGCAGACTTTGTGAAAATTAATATTTGTATAATTCTCAAAACTTTTGGCCCCGGCTGGGATGGATATCCTGTAAATAAACATTGAACAGTTGATGACAGTGTTGTACCATAAGCTTGCCATAAGAAAATTTGCACCTTCTTATTTTCTAACTGAGCAGTGCTAAAAATTACAGAGTGGGAGAGGGTCCATTCTGCTCCACAGCACAATTTACCTCAGAAAGATATTGTTCAGCATGAGCACAGAAATGGAACTAAGTAAGCAGAAATGAAACTAAATAAGCGGAAATGTTCAGCAGAAACGAAACAAAGTGCAGGTTGTCCCCTACTCTGTTACACGTTCGTAAGTCGGATTTGCTCATCAAGTCCAACAAAGTGAGTCTTATACGCCTATGACACGAATATACAATACAGAACATACCAATCCACTTGACTTTGTCTCAGAGCGAATCTCCCAATGAGTATTTGTCATTTGATGTAATCTAAAAGCAGCTACTTACTGTAATTAGGCTACCTTAAAAATCATTACACATGATAACACATTATATTGCTTAGCCAAGAAGCTAATTCTGTGTGCACCTTTGATTAACTACATTACTGACAGCACAGCGTGTGCATCCTTGGTCATCACAGCGATAGACTGGAATGATATTATCTATAACCCTTATATTAGCTTGCCAATTAGCATTACCGACATCGTAATCCCAAACCCTCCTAAAAACAAAGGCTTAGGGACCATTGCGGTTCTGGAACATCCCAAGCGCTGGTACAGTACGATTCTGTAGGGTCTGTTAGGTGTTGAGCAGGTGTTCACACTCAAGGGGAGTTCAGGGTGAAGAAAACTATGCAGCCATTAAGATCTGAATTAAGAAGGGTTCGCATGAGCGGGTCAAAGGGAGCTAATGTTTGAGACAGGGATCAAATCAGGTAGTGGACGATGGTCTGGAGATTGTCTACCCCCAATGCTGGATACAGCAGAAGGAGTTAGATGAATCCCAGTGCTCCAGAACACACCTGATCAAAACACACACAACCCAAACACTATAAGAATACAATTACACTGTAAACCGGAATAAGTTGGCGAAACTCAAAAAGTTTGAGGTAATCAGTTACATCAAATTTTTTAAGTAATGATGTTTCTAATTGTAAGTAAACAGAACTATATCAGTTTTTGAGTTTGTTGTACTCATTCATATTAATCGTTCTTTATTTGCATTATTGAGTCGCCCAACTCAGACTATTTAACAGCAGTTATCTTTTTTTGTTGTTGTTGCAAATCAAATAAATTGTTGTTGGTCTTTCGGCTGCTCCCGGCGATGGGTCGCCACAGCAGACGACCGGGTCCGCACACGAGCTCGGCACAGGTTTTACACCAGATGCCCTTCCTGACATGACCCTCCCATTGCATCTGGGCTTGGGTCAGACACTTCATCCAGTTGTTGGGAATCGAACCCGGGCCATTCGCATGGCAGACGAAACACCTCCCACTGAGCCACCAGCGCCCGATTGTCCTGATGATGTCAGACACTAAATCACTAGTCTGAAAGATTTTAAGTTGGTGGAACTTTAAGGTGACTGTTACTGAAGTACTTACAGTTACTTAAAATATCAAATTTGTCCAGCTAACTTGCAATGTGTCATTTCTACAAACTCATGCATACCAAAAAGTTCTAGATACTCATCAAGGTCTATTTGGTGTTACACTATTAATTTGAACTAATTGTAATTATTTAAGTTGACACTACTCAATATGTTTAATTACTTTGAGCATTAGGGTTTACAGTGTATAAGAACACTGCTGGTCTGCAATGTTGCTTAAACCTGGTACCAAGGAGAACTTAGATGCTGTCATGAAAAGTCTCCCCAATCAGTGACCTCATAAAATCCCTTGTCACTGTCCCTCAAACCAACACATTTACATTTAGGCATTGGGCAGACAAAAAGTTACAAAAGTTTGAAGTTTCCGTCATTGTATAGATACACTTACACTGGGCTAACAGGTTACTAACTAAGTGCCATCAGTCAAACACAGTTGGGAATGATTTTTTGTTTTTTTTTGGTGGGGTGTGGGATGGATTAGTCCAAGTATTGAAGAAGAAGATTCATCTTGAGTCATCATTTAAAGATTGTCAAAGACGTTGCCGTTGACATATAGAGGGAGTTCATTCCACCACTTGGGTGCCAGAACAGAAAAGAGTCTGGATGCATGTCTTCCTCGATCCCTGAGACGATCCCTAGTGGGACGAGGCGAGCAGCGCTGGAGGATTGGAGGGAACGTGGTGCAGTGCGTGGTGTGATTAGACAACCAGGTGGTTCTTGACCTAAGCACAAGGAGCAGCTACAGTACTCTCTGAAGTTCTCACATTGTTCGAAATCCTCATTGGGAACGAAAACACTGTATTAATTAAGGCTGTCAATATTAACGCATGAATGCATGTGATTCAGTGGAATTCAGTGGTTCCTTGACATATGAATTGAATCCGTTCCGGAGGCGAGCTCTTAAGGTGAAATTTTGTATTATGAAACGCATTTTTCCATATAAAAATAATGTAAATGCAGATAATCCGTTCCAACCATCCAAAAATATTACCAATATTACTAATTTCCAAAACTTTAATTATATTTTTGCATAAATATAATCGAAACATTTAGGAAAAACATGTAAAACTAAGTAAAATCTGAAATAAATAGACATTAAACCTCACTTACTGTACCCTTAATTTATAATTAAAATTATGGCTACTTTTACATTTTTTTAAAGTACAATTTTCTACTTGCTGTGCTGCTTTCTTAGAACTCATGGTACTATATCTTTCTTAAATTTTGCACAAAATGCAAAAAAAAAAAAATGTAAATATGTAAAATATGTAACCTCGCCTTGCTTGGCTTTCCACTGACACAAATAAGTTTTGTTTGCCTTTGTACACAACTGACGTATGTGTGACCGGCTTGATCCCTGGAATGTCGAAAACACTTCACATGCAGATTTCTCGCAAAGTGTTCGTTTGCCGAAGTACCACTGAACAATTTTTTTATGCAAATGAATTATATGACCAAGGTTGACCCTAATGGCTTCCCATGATCACAGCGTAGTTACCCGGCTGTGTGTGATGGCTGCATGTTTAACACGATCAATAACATGACTGAGAAAACATCACCAGGTGTGCTGAACGGCAAGTTTCATTATAAAAAGCTGGATGGAAGTTTGGATAAAACCTAAGCTGTGTGCTCGAGCTACCTATGAGGGGAACTATTTTTACAAGAAAACATTAAATGTAAGGTGCGGTGGCTCAGGTGACTCAGGCTCTAGGTTGTTCATTTTTGGATCTGAACACCTGGGTTTGAGCCCTTCCGTCGGTGGGTGCAACACCCCACACTCTCCAGCCACTCATGTAGCACCAGTCCAGTTTAAGAGATTTGTCTGAGATAACCTGTTTGTCATGCATTTTTGTATTATATACTTTGTAAATCTGAGTATTTCAAAATTTCTTGACTATGACTAGACTAAATTTTGTAATCGATTGACAAGACTAATATTAATTTAAAAAGGTAAAAAGAAAAACTAAAAATATAACAAGCTAGAAAATATTTAAATATTATGCATAACTTTTCAATCAAAGGTTCTTCTGATGTCGATGGCTTTAAATTACTCTTGGCTAAAACTAGACACTTGATGTATCCAGACTCCTGCACACCTTCACACTGGACTTACATACTGTAACTCACCATCTTGTCTCTTGTTCAGATTTGAAGCAGTACAAGCAAGAATCTACTTTATTGCCCAAGAAAGACTATGTGAGCAACTTTATATTGGTAGTGGCTCCGCCTCCTCTTCCTTTAGCTTTGATGATGATGATAATGATGATGATGATGATGATGATGATGCACACTGTGGTATCCAGTTCATGTGTGAAAATGGTTCCTTATGCTCCCAGAATCACTATGGTGTGTATGGAAATGCTCTTACTATCATTTTTAAATATAGCTCTGGTTTCTACTGCCAGTTTTTTTATAAAGCATTTTTACAAAGTGTTTCAGTGATCTCTATTCATGATTTTATTTCTGACCACATTCATCACTGTCCTTACAGGTTTTATTAACGTGTTAGACAGACAGACAGACACACACACACACACACACACACACACACACACACACACACACACACACACACACACACACACACACACACACACCGTTGTGGGGTGAATCATTTTACAACACATAATTTGTGTGAGAAACTCACAGCTAGACTTCTGCACATTGCTGTGGTCCTAATGTTTGCTTGGTCCCGTCATTACTCAGTGGGCGGAAAAGGAAGAGGGTAATAATACACAGTAACACTGTCATCTCCTGGGTGAAGTGTGGAAGTGCAGCACGGGAGCTCAGACGCTCCTGTCCTCGGCTGATGCAGACAGCTGGTCTCTGAGGACTCGTGACTGCAGTCGCTCGATAGTTCAGGACTGAAGTTTCCTACAGTCTACCTGAGCCTCCAATAATGAACTGGACTCCATATTAACTTAAACACGTCTCCTGTTATACTGAACTTCCAGTCTCACACAGTATCAATCCCTGCTATCAGTTATCACCCAAATCAGGATGGGGTCCCTGCTGAGTCTGGTTCCTCTCAAGGTTTCTTCCTATCGCCATCTCAGGGAGGTTTTCATGCCACTGTCACTGTCGCCCTCGGCTCGCTCATCTGGGACAATCTTATCATTTTGATTCATGCACATTCCTATTTCATACAAACTTCCATAATTCTTTTGATTGTGTAAAGCTGCTTTGCGACAGTGACAATTGTTAAAAGCGCTATACAAATAACATTGAATTGAATTGAATTGAATTTTCACATGGAATGTAGGTTAAATTAAAAATAAATAACCTTTTGTGCAGGTTTAAATCTAAAAGGCAGGTAAATAAAGGAAATGAGGAGAGCACATTTTATATGCCGTATTACTGTATATGTCGGAGCCGAGTTTTAAGTTGCCCCTCCTGCAAGAACAATGAATACTTTAGCAGATCAACTAACAATTGTCATCAACATTCATAAGCGAATTTAATTTATTGATCATTTCAACGAAAAGCATTTAATTGCATTATGACGAGCAAATCTTTTTCTAATTTGAACCTTCATCAGCTACGTTGTTGTTGTTGTTGTTTATACAGCGGACACACACGCTTGTTGTTTCCCACTCGCGCTTACCAACATCAAGATGCCAAGCCTGAAGAAAAACAAAAGCTTTTGCACCACCGTATTTACTCGCCACTTTCTTTACAATATCTAGTTGGGACATTATTGGTCATGGCATACATATTATTATTATCACTTTCATAGATATAGCGAGAAAGAGAGAAACCATAAAAGTCTCATAAGTATCATATGTTTCAGTAGAAAAAGGTTCTCCAAGGGTTCTATACAGGTTGATTGGATAATTAAAGGTTCTTCATAAAAACCTGAAGAAGCAACACATTTCTAATAAATAACACTTGATGTAATGACCTCAAACATTATAGGCATGACAGAAATAGGAATTGTTCGGTTGTAAAATTGAAATAGCAAGCAACAGATAACAAATAAAATCACTTTAATAAATAAAATATGATATATTAAGATTCAGATTTAAAGAAAATGAGTAGAACGAGTTAATGCAACACACAAATTGTCAAACAAAAACCACTTATAGGATAATTACTCTGGTCTAAAACCTAAAATTGACAGATAACTTTTGACCACCTTGAAGAAGAGATGTTTCTTACTGTGTAAACTGTTCACACAATCATTCACCGATACCACTTCTACATTACTGGAACTCTGCTGGTAGTTATCGCCACACCCCCTGTACAGCCCTGACCTCACTTCAAGACATTTCCACATGTTTGGGCCATTAAAGGAGTTCCTGGGAGGCCAGCGTTTCAGATGTAAAGCAGGCAGTGGCGTCCTGAGAAAACTCTGTATCTTGATGGTGTCCAAGCACTAATGAAATGCTGGGATGAGTGCATTAGTGTACGTAGCAGGGGATTATATCGAGAAATAAAGGGAGTTATTTATTTATTTGACGTAACAGTAGAGAGCATTTTTTACAAGACAAAGCTAATTTTGGGGGAGGGGGTACTCTTGCAAAAAAGGTTTTTTTTGCCAGGCAAGTAATTAACCGCAAAATAAATTCAATCCGTGTTAAAATTTGTGAAGATAAAATTTGATTGAATTTAATTTCAATTTCATTTTATTTGTATACCACGTTTAACACTGCTCATTGTCACAAAGCAGCTTTACAGAATCAAAAGCTAATGGAAATGTGCATGAATTTTAAGAAAATGTGTATGAAGCAAAATGATCAGTTTGTCCCTGATGAGCAAGCTGAGGGCGACGGTGGCAAGAAAAAACTCTCTGAGATGGCAACAGGAAGAAACTTTCAAAGGAACCAGACTCAGCAGGGAACCCATCCTCATCTGGGTGATAACGGAGAGCAGGGATTGATCTGCACTCATACTGTGTGTTAGGAGGCTGGAAATTCAGTATAACAGGAGACGTGTTTAAGTTGATATGGAGTCCAGTTTGTTATTGGAGGCTCCGGTAGACTGTAGGAAACTCCAGTCCTGAACTATTGAGCGACTACAGTCATGAATCCTCAGGGAACAGCTGTCTGCATCAGCCGAGGACAGGACCGTCTTCGTGGTAAAATAAAACCGCCCCCAGTCACCAAATTCATGTGATGAGATCTGCAGAATGGGGCACCAGGACAAATCGGACAAGTCCAGAGGGCAGAAAGGGTCACTGGCGCTCAGAAGCGACATGTGTAACTCGACAGAGAGAGAGAGAAGGGGGGTGGGGGGAGAGGATAAGATAAGATAACAGAAGAGAAAAAGAAAGAGAGAACCAGTATGGTCACAATCACATAGAGTATAAGGTGAATGTACTTTAGTGCGGAGTGCAAGCAGGGGCTAAGGCAAATCTATTTACAAAAATGCTTGATTAAATTAATAGGTTTTTAGCCTAGACTAAACACTGAGACTGTTATTCCATAAATTATTCCATAATGTTGGGGATTTGTAAGAAAAAGGACTGCAATAAAACCTGTGATTGAAACAGACAATGTTCAGTAGCAAAGAGAAACAGAAATGACTCTAAAGAAACTGTGATTATTTGTTATTTATTGTCTTGGCAGGTGTTTACTGGATTTCTGGGAGTTTTTAAAATAATTTATTGTTCACTGAGACTAATGTTATATATATATATATATATATATAGCATTATACTAATTCAAATAACATGTACAGACACATTTTAGTAAGATCAGCATTTTTTAAAGTTGTATATATTTGCATTGATGACATTTTGTACATGTGTACATATCCAATATAATTACATATAAACATGTACGGAAAAAGGAATAAAAGCTCTTAATATGATTGTGTTGCAGTTTTATTCATTTATTTATTGTAATTGATCAACTAAACATCCTGAATCAAGACTGGATAATTTTATGTTATGATAATCATCTGGATTTGCATGTTTAAAAAGAGCGGAGAACAAGCTGCTGAATAAGGAAGCAGAGAGCACGTGTGTGTCATTAGTTTTTGTTAGAACTAGTTCATCATGCCTTTCTGTTGTTGTCAATAAAGGCATAAGTTACAGAACTGTCTGCTCTGCGTTCAAAGGTAAAGTGCAGGTTAATTTGTTTTATTTTTACTTTATATTTTGTATTGGTTATTTTTATATGAATAGTTTTGGGTTGTGGAACAAATTGTCTGAGTTTCCATTATTTCTTATGAGCGAATAATTCAATGACTTCCTGTTTCCCTGTGATATAAATATGATGTGATACAGAGGCCTATTTATCTTATACACGCTTCAACATGGGAAAGACAAGAGGACACCCCATTCAAGTAAGGCAGGTGTGTGTCGACCTTCAGGAGTCAGGCAATGGCTACAAGAAAATAGCCACTCGCCTAAACTTGCCCATACCTACAGTCAGAGGAATAATTAAGACGTTTAAAACATCTGGAACAGAGATACACAAGGATGGACGAGGCCATATTGCCACCACGCCCAGTAATGAGGATGGTAAGAAAAGTAAAAAAAAAATCTCCAAACCTCACTGTTAGAGAACTGCATCAAAAAGTGGCATCATGGGGTCACAAAGTCTCCATAACAACCATCAGACGCCATCTACAGTAAATGCCAACTAGCAATTTGAGGGCATGCAAGGAAAAATACTTGTGATCAGACTTTTCTCACCTACGATCATGAAAAATATACAACTTGGACCGTGTACTGTGGTCGGATGAGGCTGAGATAGAGCTTTTTGGCAACAAACACTGTCTGGGTCTTGCTTAAAACAAAAGATGAGTATGAAGAAAAGCACCTCATACTGTGAAGTATGGTGGAGGATCTGTGATGCCGTGGGCCTGTTTCTGGTTGTACCAAGTATTAACATCAGGAGTGCCAATAATTGTGGCACACGTGATTTCATGGTATATATATATATATATATATATATATATATATATATACAGTGCCCTCCATAAGTATTGGCACCCTTGGTTAAAATGTGTTAAAAGCCTTAAAATAAATTCAGTTTTTATTGCAGAAGCATGTTGTCACGCTGAAAATTGTAGAAAAATATAACGTGAATATAAAGTGAATTTTAAGGGGAAATAAAAATCCCTGACTAACAAATAATTTTTTATTTATTTATAAAATAACCTGTTCCACAATTATTGGCACCCCTAACAATTCCTAGAAAATAAATGTAATTGAAGTATTTCTGTCATTTCTATAGTAGTTTATAAGGTTGATCAGAGTATCTAAGAAAATTTAATTAGTAATTTATCACTTCCTGCTTCGCT
This sequence comes from Clarias macrocephalus, assembly GCA_011419295.1. Lineage (NCBI taxonomy): Eukaryota > Metazoa > Chordata > Actinopteri > Siluriformes > Clariidae > Clarias > Clarias macrocephalus. Next base: position 29,509 of record JAAGKR010001402.1, read on the forward strand.
GGGGTATAAATATGACGTGACACAGAGGCCATTTCTATTATCCACTCTTCAACATGGGAAAGACGAAGGAACACACCATTCAAGTAAGGTGGATGTGTGTCGACCTTCACAAGTCAGGCAACGGGTACAAGAAAATATCCACCCGCCTGCACCTGCCCATATCAACTGTGAGAGGAATCAGTAAGAAGTTTTAAAAAACTGGAACAGTAATAAACAAGCCTGGACAAGGACGCACATTTATTTTGCCTCCACGCACAGTGAGGAGGACGGTAAGAGAAATAAAAAATTCTCCAAAGCTCACTGTTAAGGAACTGCAACAAATGAGAGCATCTTGGGGTCACAAAGTCTCCAAAACCACCATCAGATGCCATCGACATGCCAACAAGCTCTTTGGGAGGCATGCAAGGAAAAAAACTTTTCTCAGTCACAATCATAAACGCAAACGTTTGGAGTTTGCTAAGCGGTAGTGCGGCTTCAAATGGGACCGTGTTCTTTGGTCAACAAACACTCTAAGTGGGTTTGGCAGAACACAAAAGATGAGTATGCAGAAAAGCACCTCATGCCCACCTCATGAAGTCTGGGGGAGGATCGGTGATGCTGTGGGGCTGTTTCTCTTCCAGAGGCCCTGGGAACCTTGTTAGGGTGCATGGCATCATGAATGCTTTGACATATGGACATTTTAAAGCAAAATCTGGTGGCCTCTGCCCGAAAGCTGAAGATGGGTCGTCACTGGGTCTTTCAGCAAGATAATGACCCAAAACATGTGGCTAAATCTACACAGAAATGGTTCACCACACACAGAATCAAGCTCTTCCCATGGCCATGTGGAGTGAGCTGAAGAGGAGAGTGCAGAGGAGAGGAGTCAGGTCGCTCCATGATTTAGAGACATTGTGCAAAGAGGAACGGTCGAAGATCTCCCTCTTTCTGTGTTCTCTAATCTTGTGAAACATTATAGGAGAAGATTAGGTGCTGTTTTGTTGGCAAAAGGGGGGTGTACAACGTATTAAACATCAGGGGTGCTAATAATTGTGGCACCCATGATTTGATGTAAAATAATTGTTTCTTAATGTGTGATTTTTTTCCCACTGAATAAATGCACTTGAATTAAAGGTTGGCATTTCCTCTTTTTTCCACCTTGTTCTTCTAAACTGGTAAACTGGACGTTTAGGCTGTTGGATGTTGGGCTGGAAAAAGGGAAAAAGATGAGGCATTCAATTCTAAGAACACTGTACCAGCATTGTACAGTACCATGCTTTGGGGCAGTTTTGGTGCACAAAGTGGATAGAAAAATAAAGAATTGTTCAGGAAAACCTCAAATCATCTGACAGACCATTGAGACTTAAAATAATCAAGATATTTCAAAGTAAAGTGGAGGCTCAGTGGTTAGGGAATGTTTACAGTTAAAAAGAGAAACAACTGATTAAATGCCTCAAATTTTATTGATAAATGCAGGAAAAAGTAACAAAAATGTTCAGAATCAAAGAAATAGTCAGGTCAATAGTCCCTTCATTATTTTTCTAACTGACTGATTCATTTGGCATTATGGTGACCCTGTTTTGGTCAGACTCAGCTATGCATACTTTTGTCACATTGTCATTTTCAACACATCTGACACATTCATTTTTAGAGCATTTGTAGACAGGAATTATCTCATCTATAGTCTTTATATTTTCTTGCAATTGCCCCTTATTAGCATCCTTATGCCAGACTTGTCTGAAAACAAAAGCTTTGGGTCCGTTGTGGTTCTTGAATATCTCGAGGCCTGGGATGATGCTGGTGCATATGTTAGGTGTTGAACAAAACTCCACGCAGGGTGAGTTTGTGGTGAAGAAAACCGTGCAGCCTTGTGCATCTCTATCCAGGAGGATTTCCATGAATGACGGTGTGGTGTTTCTCAGCAACAGGTACTCAGAGTGGCAAATTTGCTTTTTATTTCTTCTAGGTTTCCATGGTTTGGCAGCAATCAGCTCAGTACCAATGTAAGTTGCATTTCGACCATTTAGGGCGTTTTTCACGTTCTGTTCACTATCCTGAGACAGAAAGTTCTGGTCGAGTTTGGCACCTTCTTTACAATATCTAGCTGGAACATTAATGGCCAGAGCGTACTGACTTTTATTTTCATTTCCATAGCTGAAAAGAGAAAGAGAGAAAAAATATATAAGTATCATATATCACTCACTCATCATCTATACGGCTTAATCCTGTATTCAGGGTCACGGGGGGCCTGGAGCCTATCCCAGGAGACTTAGGGCACATGGCAGGGTTCACCCTGGACAGGGTGCCAATCCATTGCAGGGCACACACACATACACTCACACACTCATTCACACACTAAGGGCAATTTAGGAATGCTTATTAGCCTAACCTACATGTCTTTGGACTGTGGGAGGAAACTGGAGTACCTGGAGGAAACCCATCAAGCACGGGGAGAACATACAAACTCCATGCACACAGAGACAGAGCCTGGCCAGGGATGGAACCTGGACCCTGGCGGTGCAAGGCGACAGTGCTAACCACCACCGTGCCGCCTAAGTGTTATATATGTTTCTACAAAAAAATGTTCTCCAAGCCTTCTATAAGGGGTGATTAAATAATTAAAGGTTTTAGTTTTATGAATACCTGAATTAGCAACACTTTCCTATAATGACCAGTCCAGCAGTAGGCATTGAAATATGGTATAATTTAAGTTTATACAAAATTGTATCATATTTTATTGTGTTGATTAAAGAATAAATATTAGACATAAAAATCTCTCCTACTCCGTGATTGTAGACTAATTTTGGTTTGCAATTTAAGCTTGCAATAATCTCCATTACTAACAGTCAGCTCTTTGTGTGTGTGTGCGTGTGTGTGTGTGTGTGTGTAGATCTACTTACGTTTCATGAAGTTTGTTAGTTAAATTCAAAAGATTTTCAATATCATTTCCCAAAGCCAGAGGGAGCAGAAAGAACAGGACGAATCCCAGCGCTCTAGAACACACCTAAAGAAAACACACCACAAACATTCCTCAACACAGAAATACACATTATATTGTAATAAATTTGGAATAACAAAGTATTTTTATTATTAAAGATAATAAAGAGGAATAAGTCCCAGGGCTGCAGTGTACTTCAGCATTAAGCGAACAAAATCTTAATATTCACACAAAATGTAAAACAAAAACCCTTCAGAGAATAATTACTCTGGTTTAAAACCAGCCTGATCAATGTGGGATCAAAGTCCTCTTTGATCTTAGCTAATTTTACCTTGAACCAGTGAATCCAGTGGACAATTTTAAATTGAACAACTGTGTGTTTGAGGCAAACTGATGATGAGTAAATTCTATGTATTTCTAACTCTATGCTTTCTAACTCTCTTAGACTCAACCTCTTTAACTCAGCCAGCACCATCACACCTCAAAACTTTTTGCCATATGATAAGCAGCGTGTAGCATACTCTGCTCGGCATCACCGGACGCTTCTGACATCCAGGTGTGGAGACTATGGCACGTTGTGTCTTAAGATCCATTGGATCACCTGGCCAGTGGCCAGACTGGTGTTGCCCAGTAGAGGCCATCTTTGTCAGACTCTGTGACGTTCACAAGAGCATCAAAAAAAAAAAAAAAAAAACTAAGTAATTATTCATTGATAAAATTGGCAATGATAAAAAGGGCTGATAAAAAATACTAATATTTTGTAAAAAAAAAAAAAAAAAAAAAAAAATTGGGGTTTTAATTGGAGATGTGTAAATAGTTGCAGATTGGATACCTATATTTATACACTGTAGATAGATAGTTAGATACAGAAGTCTGTGTTTTTTATTGTTGTTTTATCTCCAATATTAACCGAAAAGAGAGTTTTTTTTATTTTTTATTTCATTATAGCATTTATTTTTACATGTGTGGATCTTTTAAAGAACTGGAATAAGGTGGACAGATAATGAATGAGTGCAATATACAGTATAACTGTACAATGATGCAATAATTTCCTTTATTTATTTTTTTTTTTTGAGAAGCTTGTTCAAACATTTCTGTACAAACAGGAGTAAAGGAGAGTTTGGCTTTTTTACAAACTAAAGATAAAAAAATGACAAAATGTTTTTCTTAAAAGTACATCACAAGATTAATATTCCATTTGTGGTACCAATCAGGATTCCCTCCTTTCTTTGTCTTTGTGAATTTCATTAGCCACCAACCTAAGATCAGGAATGATCCGAGCTTTAACCTGTGGACAAGTGGACACTAGCATCAAAACAGACAAGCCCACATGGAAACAAAACAGACAAAAAGAGATTATTGTCCACAAAACAGATGTTTCTACCTCAACATTGTTTAATCACAATGTAACAAAGGAAGAGGAGCCAGGAAAGAGGTGCCCAATACACAGGAAACCTAACTCACTTGCTAAATGTCATGGTTTTTAATAAACGTCACTGGAACAATGCAATGCTTTACTTAGAGATCACAGGACCTGTTATACTGTAGTTATTGCATCTGTCAGGCGGGGCTGAGATGAGAAGGGTTGGAGGAAAAGGACCCAAATGCAGGTTTACAACGAAAAAGGGGGTGTGGCTCAGAGGCGGTCCTAAGCGAGGGAGGTGTGGTGCGCTGGCTGTCGAGGGAAAATCCTAGCGGGCTCGTATTTCAAAACACTCATAAACCAAATTGTATTCTCCCATTAGAAATAATGGAAACTCAGATTATTCATTCTGCAGCCCAAAAAAATACATACATAAAAATAATGAATACAAAATATAAAGTAAAAATAAAAAAATTAACCTGCACTTTACCTTTAAAAAAGGTGCGTGCAGGAGCTGTGTGTGTGTGTGTGTGTGTGTGTGTGTGTGTGTGAGTGTGTGTAATTAGCCCCTTCCCTCTCCTCATCTTACACAGTAAAACGCATCCATCCGCTTTTTAAGTTTCACAACACACACACACACACACACACACACAGTGTGTGTGTGTGTGTGTGTGTGTGTGTGTGTGTGTGTGTGTGTGTGTGTGTGTGTGTGTGTGTGTGTGTGAGAGACGATGTCAAATGACATGTGCGCACTGAACCTGTCGGCTGATACAGAGAGAAAATGGATCTTATGGAGACTTTCTTTTGCTTTATACACGCGCACACACGTGTGTTACAATAAACAGTACACGCGCGATGTACACACACGCGTACAAACACATAATAAAAGATATTTTACGTGCACACAGTCACAGTGTTACAGTAAACAGTACAGGCGTGCACGGATGTTGATTATTCCAGTGAGAGACGAGCACTAAGTAGAGAGAGATGATTACCCACAATTCTCCAGCGCAAGAGAGGGAAAAAAAACGTTGGCTCAGTTGTGATCACGTGACGCTCGGCATTAAAACAAGAAGCGCATGAGTGTTACATGATACTCGGTACTCGTTAACCGAGACTTTAGTTCGGTTTCTAGGTCAAAATGAATTAAAAATCATTGCTCGTCTTGCGGAACACTCGCAAACCATGTTACTCGCTCCGAGGTTCCACTGTATTAGAAAACTGCATAATATGTTTGTATGTATGTCATGCATTTCTTTATTCCAACATTCATAATAACATGTATAAATGTGAGTATTTTAAAATTGTAATTTGATTGATTCAATTTGTATCAATGTTAATCAATTGACAGCACTACTCTTAATTAAAGAAGATAAAAAGAAAAAGTCCAGGGGCTGCAGTGTACTTCATTAAAATATAAAAATCAAAAGTCCTTCAGAGGACCAACCTAGCAAACAAGGTTTCTTACTGATTCTTTACAATATTATTATACGATTACTATTACAATATCATAACCATTTTTTTAAATGAATTTTTTTTAATAACTCTGGGCTAAAACTAGACACTTGACGCATTCTGTATTTAACAGACTCCTGCACTCTTTCACACTTGACTTACATACTGTAACTCACCATCTTGTCTCTTGTTCAGATCTGAAGCAGTACAAGCAAGGATGTGCCTTATTGCCCAAGAAAGAATATTTATACTGATCGTGGCTCCACCTCCTCTTCCTTTAGCTTTGTTTATGGTGCACAGTGTGGTGTCAAGTTCATGTGTGAAAATGATTCCTTTTGCTTACAGAACAACACTTTCCCAATTTGAGTCCTGGAGTATGCCCCATGCCATCAGGGAAGAAAAACTCCATAGATGTGACAACCTGGTCATTCACTACAATTCATTTTATTGTCACATAACATTCTTGAGCAACTGAAGCAACCCCAGATCATAACACCGTCTCCAGAGTCACTCTTGTACAGTGGACACTATGCATGATGGGTGCCTCGCTTCATAAAATGACTCCTTATTTGGTATGATTTATAGACAGAGACAGCAACAAAGACTAAAACCACAGAATGTGTGACCAAAACCACCGTATGTGTCTGTGTGTGATAGAATGTGTATGAATACAGGCAGAGAGACGTAGGAAGTACCTCTTTCTCACATACGCTGTGTGTGTGTGTGTGTGTGTGTGTGTGTGTGTGTGTGTGTGTGTGTGTGTGTGTGTGTGTGTGTGTGTGTAACTGAGACACCCAGCGCAGTAATAAAACTTTGCTTTTGCTTATCCAGATAATTTGAAATCCATTAATGTCTGCCTGCTATATTATGGCCCATAGTTTGTGCAATGGGGGAAAAATTAGGTGCCTTAATGTAAAAAGGTTTAGTAACAAGTTGTACAGCTTTTTAAGTTTACTAAACTTTTAGAGAAAGTTGCTGGCCGAGCTAAATATTTCACATTGCTGTTTAGTTGACACAACATGTAACCAGTTTATAATCTTAAGTTTACTCAACTTCTAATTCAAATATTTCTGTCAGCTCAAGTAGTATTGGTTGTGGGCTCAATTAATTATATTTCTCGAGGGTTGACTCGGCCCAACTTTTCATATATTCAAAAACGTAAGTTGTCTCCCATTGTAGCCCACTGATGTAGTTGGTTCAAGTGATTGTTTTTCCATAAAAACAAATTGGCCTAAAAATACCCCAACAATTAAAACACACACAAAAACCTTTATTCTTCTCAAACTAGTCAAAGTTAAAACAGTGATTTGAATAAAACGGGAGAATAAACATTCTATTAATCAATAATCAATGTCAAGGTCGATAAAATGCCTGGATAACACCAGCTGCTGATCAGTCTCTTAGATTTATGTTATATAATCCCAGTTAAGCTCCTTGTTCCCAGTGTATTCATTTATTTACACACACACTGTATTCAAAACTTGGGTGGAAACAAGGGCAGTTGCACCAATGCAAGGGCATTATTTGTGAATAATTACAAAAACTAGCCTTTCACAACATCAGGGGCATTGGTGGCAGGTAAAGGCGAGAGAGTGTGTTGGTGTGTGTGGGGCACGGTGTCAACACAGGCTAACAACAGGCTGAAAGAGAGGGAGAGAGAAAATGGATCAGGGGAGACAATTACCCACAATTCCGCAGCGCAAGGGAGAAAAAAAACATTGGTTCAGTTGTGATCATGTGACGCTCGGCGTCAAAACAAGAAGTGCTCGTCTTGCAGAACACTCGCAAACCGCGTTGCTCGCTATCCGAGGTTCCACTGTAATTTACTCAAACTCAAAATGAAATATTCTAATATTTTGAAATGTTAGGTTATTGCCATAATCATCAAAATTAAAACAAACAAAATCTAATGTGTAATAAATGTGTATTCCATGATATTCTGTTTTTTCGAAAGCCACTCCATATCCGATCTAGGACCACATACGAAAGTGACTCAGATCTAAAAAACAGCAGATTTGTGCATTTAGACAACAACAACAACAACAACAACAACAACAACAACAAAAAGCTGTTACATTTGGGTAATAAAAAAGGAATTGAGTTACTTCATGCTGGTAGTGGGAAAACACACACAGCTGTTATTATAGTAATACACACACATGCACAAATGCTAAAGAAAAACAAATAGACACTCACACCTTCTATCATGCATATAGTACCATATAGTAAGCAGTATAGATGACGAGTGAGTGAGTGAGTTTAACCTACATACAATAATACAGACGCACACAAAGCTACAGAAATGCTAAACAAAACTTGATCCCTCAAACCAGGCCACCTTCTTCCACTGCTTCCAGTTCTGATGTTCAGGTGGCCATTGTAGGAGCTTGTAGACACTAACATGCAGTTATGGATCATGTGCAACGAACCCCGCACACCCCCAACCTGTAACAGCTGCAACCGCTGTGGAGAGAAAAAAAGCCTGTCAACAAGGGTGTGCCAGAAATGAGGCAGAGACACCCTGAGTGTACCGTGAAGTGTCAGGCATGTGGTCATTCGCACCTCTGAAGAATGTGTTAAAATGCTTAGAAAATAAAGAGTAAACGGTGTGAAATTATTTTTCAGTAGTAGAAAACATTTTATCTCTGCAAATCATTTATGACCTTAAAAATTAAAAGCCAACCTTGTTAACTCATGTTAAAGGTAGAATGGAAGTCCAGAACCAGGGTTTATAATTTGTTTCTGATTTAGGTGCACTGGTCCTTGTACCCATTTAGTTTTTTTTTTAACCATTTAACCATTGGCTTAGTTACCCATGTCTATCTTAAATGGCTTCATTTTGCTTAAGTTGTATCTGCTTGCATTTTAAAACAATAAGAGGACTACCTCCCATTAAGAGTGCTGTATTCCAGTAGTGGTTTTTTTTTTTTTTTTTTTTTTTTTTTGAGATTGTAAGAGACAACTCCAGGGGCTACATTCTCAAGGACCTATTCTAAGTTGAGTGCTGAATTATCCTCACACTGATCTTAACAGTTTGACACTGTGAGTGGTTTGCCCTGTGCCGGTAGATATTCCTTATTGATTGTTTGGAAAAGGAATATTTATCACAGGCACACGACAACACACATCCTCAGCACACATTATTAGGCTATAGAAACAATAATACACAGTCAAACACACAAACATCTGATATAAAACTCTATAAGAACAGTAGCACACACTAGCACTGTTAGCCTTAATGTAGGCCCTGAACTTCCTGGTAGTCTTTGTGTTGGCCCTGAACCTCCCGTTAGCCTTGGTGTAGGCTCTGAATTTCCTGTAAGACAGTTCTGCCCAGAGAACCCTGCCGAGGGCCCGTTCTGCCCAGAGAACCCTGCACAGCCCGAACCACGCCTCACAACACCTCCCGGGTTCGAGGACTTCGTGCTAGCTCTGCCGCCCAGGTTCGAGAACATCATGTTCCCTGCCCAAAAGTCATGGTCAACAGCCTTTGTGTAGGAAGCCTGTTAGAATTATTCCTCTTGTGTGTGTTTGACTGAGTCTCTCCTGGCTCCAGAAAAGCTTACCGAAGCACAGCGGACAGACCGAGCGACTCGCTTCTTCTACAGCGAACCTTTTAAAACTTTACAGTCTGGGGTCTCGTCCAATCTTTTCTCTCCAGGAAGGTAAGTTAAGCATTATTCTTGCTATTCTACTTCCTTCCTTGGTCAGAAAAGTTTTTGAACCTATAATTTAGTTACGTAGTAAATTGGCGGATTATTGGGGTATTTTCAGTTGATTTATTGATTAAAATTACAGCGCATCCAGTTAGAGGAGACGTGCTTCTTCGGGTGTGTTTTAAAAAAGTTGTACGTTCGCTAACTTCTATTGTTTGCGTAATTTATGCATTACAATATTTGTAATTTAGTGAGGCATTTGAAGTGTGTACTTTGTGTATAAGCTGGCCCTGGCATAGAGGTGCGTGATTATAAAATAAAAACATTAATTGATTATAATAACCATATTCCTTAGAGTGTTCTTTGGAACAGGGAGCGACGTGCCGTTGCAGTTATACACGTGTGATGTACATGATTTTGTGTTGAGTCTCTCCTTGACGTAGAGACGTGCGAGGCTCGTTTTTCTTAGTGTTCTCAGAAACAAGGCAGAAAGTATATTGTTTTGCCGAATGCCTTATTAATTTACTATATTTGTATTTGATAAATGTATGAATAATCTCCAAAGGTGTAGAGGCACGTGAATTTAAAATAAAATTCATATTTCTGAGAGTGTTCTCAGGAACGCGGAGCTATTGCACATTTTGATAATATACTTATAAATTGATACAAATGTAGTAGTAACAAAAGTCTGTACAGTAGAATAACTTTCTGCCTGTGGTGGTAAATGCAGCTATACCACTCCTGGAACATATTTTAAGTGGGATCTGGCAGAGTTGGATAGAAGCATTCGCGCACGGGGGCAGAGGTTACATGAGCTCCGGAGAAATAATCTGGAGACATAGTTAAAATTATATGAGCTCTGGTGAGATAATCCAGAGACATAAGTAAAGATTTCATGAGTTCTAGATAATCCAGAGACAAATACATGAATGGGTAACAACGGAGGACGAAGGCGAAGAGGAAGACAAAGATTTACAGTCACCAAGCACTATCCACTCTTACATGCACGTTAATTATTAGACACCATCATAATAATAATAATTAGATTATTTTAAAGTATGTTTTTAAAGTAGTTTATAGCAATGTTTATTGTTACAAATACATGAGTAATATACCATGAATATACTCTTAGCACAGCAGTAGCATGCTGGTCTGGTTCTGGCCAAGTCCAGTTACTAAGGAAAAATATACAATTTGACGTGAATAAAAATATACTTCTATATTACTGTACTGCGAATGTGCTACCAGTACACTGTAGGGTTTAGGATCGTTTGCAAATGCAGAATGCTAATACTTTCTATCCTATAACATGTTTTAAGGCCACTGAAACACATTCCATCAGATTGAATTCCTGAGTTCATCAGATCAGATTTGATGTAAATGCGCGTGCTGTGTGTGGGACACGCGCACGGAGAGACAGGCGGAGAGTGAACCGGAGCAGTCCAAACCTGCTGGGTTGATTCTGACTGTTCCACAGAGACTCTGAGAACAGGCCGAGAGCTACGGAGCTTTATATTAGAAAAGTACAAAGTTACATAAAGATACATAAAGAACATGGTAAGTATAAATAAAGATGGTAAGTATGTATTTACCTTAATAATGACGATGTATTTTATCTACAAAAAATCCTTGATCTGTGTTTTCCGGTGGTTGGTTTTTTAAACCAAGTTGGGCTTTAAGGAATTTATCTGACTCTTCTAAACATGAGGGGAGTACCACTGTGTCAGCTGGATTAACAGTTTTGCAACATTCAATAGTTAATTCAACAGCAGATTAAAAAAAACACCAGATCCCAATATTACTAATACATGTAATGGATGTGTTGTGTATGCTTGTGTTTGCTTTTTCATCTGAGAATTCTGCTACGGCTAGGCCTCAGTAACATCGGGCCATTTTCGTGGTTCTGTAATATGCCTTTGGTTTGTCCCTTCTGATAATGCCTTACACTGAAAAATGATTAATAACTTTCTGTGTGGCATTATATTGAGTGACATTATATTCAGTGCCACGTTCAGTGACATCACATTCAGGAACATCATAGTGTGATGCTTTTTCTCCAGCATCTGCGGCCTATTGAACACATACATACACATCACAAATGTTAACACACACACACACACACATGCACACTCATACATCATACAGTACACATGCACACATGCATTCACACACATTACAAATGTTAACACTCACACGTGCACACACACACACACACACACACACACTTATATCATAATGTTAACACTCACACAGACGCACACACGCACGTATACACAAACACTTATACTCATGTATATCAGACATCACAAATGTTAACACTCACACACTCACATCTCTGTCTCACACGCCTGCACACAGAAACACACACACACCACACACACTAACAAGTCACATGTCTCTCACACACACATCACACACATACTACAGATCTCGCCATTAAGAACGCACGTTTCGAGAAAAGGGATCTCGCGCGCTTCGGCGGCAGCTCGCGGAAAGCTGTGAAAATGCCGTTCATTACCTGTAGGGGGCAGTCGTGTTTCAATCTGAAGTATTGTGTGTCTACTGAAGCTGAAAATGTGTTCTCTCTCTTAGGCACCCATTGACAGCAAGCGACAGAGCTCATAAACACAGGGGCGCCGCTAGCAATTTTGGGCCCTATGACAAAATATGCGGTTGGGCCCCTTTACCACACCCATTCTGCACAAAACATACAAGCCAACCGAGCGATTCAAAGTTTTTGTCTGTAATATAATAGTACTGACCTGTTACTTTTGTCTCATTATTAGTGAAATAGTTACCTGCTATCTTACACGGTAGTAATACTTAAAGTCCGCTAGCAAAGTTAGCCAATAAGATAATGCTGCCATATTTGCTACAAATTCAAGATCTATAGCTGGACAAAAATGACATATTTAATTTTCATTGGTGAGAAACGTAACTCGAGCTGTAGCTATCGAATATTTTAGCAATCGAGTATTCTACCAAAAATGTAATAGATTAATTGAGTAATCAGATAAAATGTACTTTTGCTTAATTAAATAGCAATGTAAAATATACTACTCAAAAGAATAAAGGGAACACTTAGTCCCGGTTTGACTTGAACTTGCATACATATATGAGAGGCGTTCAAGTCAAACCGGGACTAAGTGTTCCCTTTATTTTTTTTGAGCAGTATATATAACAGAAAGATTCATTGGTTTTCTTTTTTTAAAAAAAACTTTATTTTTTAACTTCATACAGCATTTCATCAAAAAATAAACATTGTCATTATTTACAATATAAGGAAGAGCTTCAAGTTGACTTAGATGAATTAAGTGCATTACAGCCATACATTCTTATTTTAAAGCCTTTTCTCAGATGCAAAAAAAAAAGGAATTTAAGTATCAAAATAATTATACAAAAACACCAACTTAACTTTCAGAACTAAAAGTTTCAAAATCTACAGCTCAGGCGTAACATAAGCCTTTACTGACTTCTTATTGGATGCTTTGTGAGGAACAAGAGTCCGTACATTGTGTTTGAAGTCAATATATTCATCAGGATATAAACGTCTCTCTCTTGGACGTGTGTGTGTGTGTGTGTGTGTGTGTGTGCTCACTAGTCTTTATCACTAGCATGTGATTGCATTGAAGAGAGGTAACCATGTCAACATGCTCTGAACTGAGACTTGTCCTGCGCTTTAAAGCAACGTTTCCTGCTGCTGAAAACAGTTTTCATTGATAAAAGTTTTTTCTTGGCTCCCTTCCATTTTGCAGCCGCAACAGGACGTTTCCTCAAATCACACCGCTAACTGTTTGCGTCTCCTTCCGCGCTGTGCGTGACGTAAGCGCTTCTTCTTCGTCTGTGTTTACTGGCGGCTTGCATCCGGAAGCGCGCTGCGTCACGTCAAACAAATAATTGCGCAAAAACATAACGCAAGCTTTTAAAATTAATTACAAATTAAAAGAAGCTTTTGAGGCAGGAGATTTTGTTTGTGGTTTCTGATGACCGGACTTGTGCT
>JAAGKR010001402.1:44331-57670 GCA_011419295.1 Clarias macrocephalus
TTCTGATGACCGGACTTGTGCTTCTTTGTTGAACTCGATGACGTATCTGCTTTTACAGTTCAACACCTCTGTACTCAGCAGCGACACTCTGCGCTAGGCAGGATGGGCTGAACCACACAGTGGATCAGAGACGGGTGTGATTTGACTGGAGATGCAGAAATAATCTTTTTTCATTCAACTCTTTTGTAGATACATTTCTAATTTCTTTTAATTTGCTGCTAGTAGTGTTATTACTAATAAAGCAGATCTCTGGGGGCCCCTAAAGGGCGTGGGCCCTTAGAATCGTCCTAACTTCCCCTCCTTAGCGGCGCCCCTGACCGTCATAGTCTGTGATTAATCACCATTAAAATGCATTACAAACCGGTTAGCGGAAACAGATTATGCGGTTTTATATTTTCTCAAACATTAACAATAAGACCTAGAGCCTTAGCCACCTGAGCCGCCACTCACACGTCTTACAATTAATGCATTCTTGTAAAAATCTTTCCCCTTGAAGGTCGCTCGAGCACACAACTCTGGTTTTCTCCAAACTTTCATTTAGACTTTTTTATAATGAAACCTTTCATTCAGCACATCTGGTGATGTTTCCACAGTCGTCTTATTATCTGCTGTAAATGTGCACTTATCACACACAGCCGGGTAAATGTGCTGTGATTGTGGGAAGCCAATAGGGACAAACATGGTCACATGATTCATTTGGTAAAAACAAAAAAAAGTAGCGTGTTAAAATTGGTAGATTAATCACATGCATTAACGTGTTAATATTCACAATCCCTATTTTTACTTGCATATACTATAGACAATTCATACTTGTTTGTTCATATTAATAAGCTCAAAATAAAGAAAATCTTAAATATATAAAGTTGATATACACATTAAAGGTATATTAAATAACAAAGCCAAAAATGTACGACATCTTATTTCCCCCCTCACTCTTTAGTTCATATTTCACTCTTGAAAAATGGGTCATCGTCAAGGAACACCAGCTCCACACACACACACACACACACACACAGTATAGCATTTACAAACTCATCACTCTGCCTTAACAAGACACTAAAAGTCATCATCTTGTGGAAAACACAAAGTCGAGGATCATTCATGTTTACAAGAAAAAAAGTGGAAAGAAAATGTGAAGAACAATAAAGAGAGAGAGAGAAGCGGAGATTTAAAAGAGAAGAAGAGATGACAGAACAGAATGATGATTCAGATAGCCTGGGTGTAAACTGGCCTGTCATCATTTTTTTTTTTGATTAAATGCCACACACACACACACACACACACACACACACACACACTCCCCATCATCTTCTCTCTATTTTCCTTGCCTACACAAATGGTGAGAAGATGATGGATGAGCGGAGCAGCAATAAGAGGATCAGATAAATCAAAGTGTAAATCAGAAGTAAATGTCTCTCTCTCTCTCTCTCTCTCTCTCTCTCTCTCGTTCATCCCTCCTTATATCAATTCCTTAAGCCTTATTGGCATGACCATACTCAGTGTTCTCTCTCTCTCTCTCTCTCTCTCTCTCACTGAGCTTCTTAAACATCAAGGCATAAATGACCTGAATTTACCCACAATTCCACTCGAGTTCATCCATAATCCCATACATTACAAAAGCAAGAAACCGACTTACTCTTCTTCTCAGTCTCTTATTTTATCCGTCTTTAAACATCTTACCATCATGTACAAAAATTACCCAGAATTCCAGAGGGTTTTGTGTACGATCCCATTCGTTTGTCCCGATAATTTCACATTTAAACAAATTAACGTTTAACATTCCACTCACAATTTAAACATTGGTTTTAACTGTTTACCAAATTCTCATTCAGAAATCACCCTGAGAATTCCAAGCGAACGTACTTATATGTAATATATGTACTGAGTATATAATATTTACACATATTTGCTCCATAATTTCACCTTAATGTTACTTATAATGTTCAGCGATTTTACTGTGAATTCCTTCTATTGTACTCAGATTTCCACCTAGTTTTACTCATTATATTACCTGATATTTTATTCAGAATTTCACACAGTTTATCCAACACAGCGTTCGTTACCTCAGCATGCGAACTGAAACCGTCCTGAAGGCGAGTTCTTAAGGCTAAATTTCGTATATAATGAAACGCATTTTCTCATTGGAAATAATGTAAATGGTGATAATCTGTTCCAGCCACCCAAACATATTACCAATATTACCAATTTCCAACACTATAATCATATTTTTGCATATAAAAACTATCAAAACATTCAGAAAAAACACGTAAATTAAGTAAAATATGAAATAAATATACATTAAACCTCAGTTAACCTTAATTTATTCATTTCTCTTGGCCCCGGATGCTTTAAAACCAAACTGAAAGCGGCTCCCTTTTCTGCTTGCTACAGTCCTTATATAACATTCTGGTGCTAAAAATGCAACAACAAAAAAATTACATAAAAAATACATAAACTCACTTTCAAGTTTTGATCAGCTACCAGAAGTACATTTGCCTCGTATACAAATTTCTTGCAAAATCTTAGTTCTTAAGGCAAAAATTTATTTGCCGAGGTACCTCTGTATTAATTCATCCTAATTTTGCCCATTATTTCATCCATTCCATATTATGTCACCCATTTTATCTATAATTTACTAATTATTTACCCATAAAGACATCCTGCCTTGTTCCAGTCCCAACAAATCATTTCTGTCCACCCTCAATGATACAGACCAGTTGCCCTTACATCCCATGTAATGACGGTTTTGCAGAGGATGCTGCCGGCTGATCTCACACCTCAGTTTAGCTCCTTCCTAAACCCACTGCCCTCAGGCTAGTGTGGATGATGCCAATTCATTTATCTTCTTCAGCGAGATAAAGTAGGCAGCACTGTGAGCATCATGTTCTTTGATGTCTCCAGTGCCTTTAACACAATCCGACCTGCCCTGGTGCAAGAGAAACTCCAGAAGATCCAGGTTGACACTTCCACAAACTTCTGGACAGACAGACTTCAGTTTGTGAGGATGAAAAAGTGTCTGGAAAAGTGGTCGTCAGTACTGGAGCACCACAGGGGACAGTACTCTCACCTGTCCTTTTCACATTATACACTTCGGACTTCCAGTACAATTCAGAATCGTGTCATCTGCAAAAGTGATAATGTTGGTCAGGAAGCAGAGTACAGAGGCCTAGTGGACAGCGTCATGAAAAACACCTCTTTGTGTCACTGGGATTTCCCAAATAATATAGAAAGGAATTCTCACGAGAATAAAAAACACACAACCAAAACAACTTGTAGGGCAATACATTATATTGGAACAGGTTGTAAAGTATACAAAGCCATACAGAAATGATCGGCAGCTTTATAAAAACCCATAAACAGAGCCACTTTCAGTTTGTTTTTTAATGCATCCGGTGCCAAGAGGAATCATAAATGAAGCTTAAGTGAGGTTTAATGTCTATGTATTTAATATTTTATTTAATTTACATGCCTTTTCTAAATGTTTTGATTGTTTTTATATGCAAAAATATGATTATAGTGTTGGAAATTTATAATATTTTTGGGTGGCTGGAACGGATTATCTGTATTTACATTATTTCCTATGGGACAATGTGTTTCGCTTTACGAAATCTCGCCTTAGGAACTTG
This sequence comes from Clarias macrocephalus, assembly GCA_011419295.1. Classification (NCBI taxonomy): domain Eukaryota; kingdom Metazoa; phylum Chordata; class Actinopteri; order Siluriformes; family Clariidae; genus Clarias; species Clarias macrocephalus. Next base: position 47,958 of record JAAGKR010001402.1, read on the forward strand.
CCTTAGGAACTTGCCTTCAGAACGGATTAAATCTGTATGCTGAGGTACTGCATTGTATTTCAGCTCCCATGAGCTGCTACAGGAAGTTTTTTTCTGTCAACTGCAATTAGACTTTGCAATGACAGCTCTGTGCCAGGAGAGGGATCTCCTTCTCTGACATCACGATCAATAGGCTCATATACATTGTTTTCTCTGCACTGATACAATCATGTTAACTTAACCCTAATTATTTCCATAATTCCCCCGTTATACCCACAATTCCTCCACCTAGATCTACTGTTCACCCACCTGTAACCATAATTCTTCCACTTGTACTTATAATTATCCTACAGTAACTATGGTTCCCCCAACAAAACCCATACTTTCCCCAACTGTATCTATAATTCCCCAAATTGTCCCAATGTTTAGCCTAACTGTACCCACAATTCCCCAAATCATACCCATAATTACCCCAAACTGTGCCTATTGTTCCCCTCAATGTATCTATAGCTCTCCCAAGCGGGCCTATAATTACTCACTACTTAAGACATAATTACTGCAAATTAAAGCTTAATTTTTTCTCACAATTCTATAACTATCTCTAGTATTAATCATAATTATGGTTAAAAATTTTACCTAACAATTTAACCCATTATTTCCCTCAGATTTCCCCCAATAGTGCCCATATGCCCCTCCCCCTCGCCCTTTATTTATGGTTTCCCCCCACCTGTACCCATTCCTCCAACTGTACCTATAATTCTTTTAATTGTGTAAAGCCGCTTTGCGACAATGTCAATTGTTAAAAGCGCTATATTGAATGATTACCCCCAACTGCAGTACAGTATAGTTCCCCCCTACAAAATCCACAATTTCCCCACCTGTATCTATAATTCCCCAATGCTTAGCCTAACTGTACCAATAATTTCCAAATCATACCCATAACTACCCCAAACTACGCCCATTGTTCCTACCCTACCTAAAGACATAATTACAGCTTAATTATTACTAATTAAAGCTTAATTAAAGAATTAAAGTATTAATCATATTGATCATGGTTCATTTTTATTATAAATTCAACGCTACTGTAAATTAAATAAATATACGTTGATGGAGCGACCAGGGTGCTACAGGTGGATTAATGTTAGCTGTCCATCAGGGCGACGCTGCATTCTTCTACAGTTCATGAGAACTTGTTTGACCTTTCTTTCAATCTTATTTTTATTTTTTCCGGTTGGGGGAAGATACAGAGAATGGACAACGTAATCTTGGCCAAGTGAAGATTGGGAAGCAGCAGATCACTCTCCCTGTACGCACCTGCAGACAGAATGGATTAGGTTTGTCATGTCTGCAGCCAGAGAGTGCAAGAACCGTAAATCCAAAGTCAGCAGTCCAGATCTACTCTCAGGCTCTTTTCCACACTTACTCCTTTTGGCTTTAATTCAACTTTATTTTAAAAAAGACTCTAACCTGAATTTATCTATAACTTCTTTAATTACTCATACTATATTGTACAATAATTCTAAAATGATTATTACTGTATATATTATTATGAATCCAACACTGGCCATAATTTCACATAATATAGGAATGGAAATAATGACTGAAATAATTTATTTATATCTTTATTAATCAGCTATATTCTGACCTACGAACCATTTCTATAATTTATATTACCCATAATTCCACTTTACGTTCCTTAGTTCCAATCACGGCACTAATGAAATTAAATGAACTGATATCTTTAAGGATTAAAAGAAGGGATTTGCATTTGGGTAAAATTCATACACCATACAGTATGTGCTCGTTTCAAAGTCAAATTTCTTTGTAAAGCACATTTAACACAGCCAAAGTGCTGTACAATACTACAATAATATAGAAATAAAACCCAAATAAAACAATATACAACAATACAAAGTCCACCCAGTCGGTCTCAGTCGAGGGGCCAGACTAAGTATGGTTTAAAAACCCCATGAATAAAAGAGGCGGGAGAAGAGTGACCCTGCCCGGAGGAAGCCTGGGGCCCATGTCTGGAGCCAGGCCTGGACAGAGGGCCCGTCAGCGAGCGTCTGGTGGCCGGGTCTGCCACGGGGCCCGGCCGGGCACAGCCCAAAAGAGCATCGTGGAAACCTGTCCTCCCCCATCTCGTGGACCCACCACCTGTGAGAAAAACCCGTGGGGTAAGGTGCGCTGCTATTTGGGTAGCAGTGAAGGCCGAGGGCCTCAGAAGCTGGCTTTAGGGACGTGGAAAGTTACTTCTCTGTGGGGGAAGGAGCCGGAGCTTGTGCGGGAGGTGGAGCGTTATCAGTTAGATCTCTAGAGACAGTTGCAAGGTACCGGAGGGCTCGAAGGACATCAGCTGCAGCGGTAGCAGAGGCAAAGCAGCGGGTGTGGGAGGAGCTCAGAGAATCCATGGAGAAGGACTTTCGGACGGCACCAAGGTGCTTCTGGAAGACCATCCGGCACCTGTGTACAGCAAGGATGGGACACTGCTGACCTCGACTGAGGAGGTAATCGGGCGGTGAAAAGAGCACTTTGAGGAACTCCTGAATTCGACTACTCCACCCTCTGTTGCAGAGACAGAGCTGGAGGATGACGGGAGGTCAGCGTTGATTTCCCTGGGTGAGGTCACTGAGGTAATCAAACAACTCCATAGTGGCAAAGCCCCGGGAATTGACGAGATCCGTCCAGAAATGCTGAAGGCTCTGGGTGTTGAGGGGCTGTCTTGGTTGACACGCCTCATCAACATTGCGTGGAAGTCGAGGACAGTGCCTAAGGAATGGCAAACTGGGGTGGTGGTTCCCCTTTTTAAAAAGGGGGACCAGAGGGTGTGTGCCAACTACAGGGGCATTACACTACTCAGTCTCCCTGGGAAAGTGTACTCTAAGGTGCTGGAAAGGCGGGTTCGGCCAATTGTCGAACCACAGATTGAAGAGGAACAATGTGGTTTTCGTCCTGGTCGTGGAACAGTGGACCAGCTTTTTACTCTTGCAGGAATCCTGGAGGGAGCGTGGGAATATGCCGCTCTAGTCTACACGTGTTTTGTGGATTTGGAGAAGGCATATGATTGTGTCCCTCTGAATTTTCTGTGGGAGGTACTGCGGGAGTATGGGCTGAGGGGGTCACTTCTCAGGGCCATCCAATCCCTTTACGCCCAAAGTGAAAGCTGTGTCCGGATTCTCGGCAGTAAGTCAGACTTGTTTCCAGTGGGTGTTGGCCTCCGCCAGGGCTGTGCTCTGTCACCAATCCTGTTTGTGATTTTCATGGACAGGATATCAAGGCGCAGCCGTGGAGGAGAGGGTATCCAGTTTGGTGAGCTAAGGATTGCATCGCTGCTTTTTGCAGATGATGTGGTCCTGATGTCATCATCAGTCTGTGACCTGCAGCGCTTGCTGGATCGGTTTGCAGCTGAGTGTGAAACGGCGAAGATGAGGATCAGCACCTCGAAATCTGTGGCCATGGTTCTCAGCAGGAAACCGATGGATTGTCTACTCCAGGTAGGGAGCGAGTCATTACCCCAAGTGAAGGAGTTTAAGTATCTCGGGGTCTTGTTTACGAATGATGGAATATTGGAACGTGAGATTGGCCGGAGAATCAGAGCAGCGGGGGCGGTATTGCAATTGTTTTACCGCACCGTTGTGACGAAAAGAGAGTTGAGTCAAAAGGCAAAGCTCTCAATCTACCGGTCGATCTTCGTTCCAACCCTCTCCTATGGTCATGAGCGTTGGGTCATGACCGAAAGGACAAGATCACGAATACAAGCAGCCGAAATGGGGTTTCTCAGAAGGGTAGCTGACTTTTCTCTTAGAGATAGGATGAGAAGCTCAGTTATCCGTGAGAAGCTCGTAATAGAGCCGCTACTCCTTTGCGTGGAAAGGAGTCAGTTGAGGTGGTTCGAGCATCTAGTAAGGATGTCACCAGGACGCCTTCCTAGGGAGGTGTTCTTGGCACGTCCAGCTGGGAGGAGACCACGGGGCCGACAAAGGACTAGATGGAGAGATTATATCTCCACACTGGCATGGGAACGCCTCGGGATTCCCCAGTCAGTGTTAGCTGATGTGGCTGGGGAAAGGGAAGTTTGGGGTTCTCTGCTGGAACTGCTACCCCCGCGACCCAATTTTGGATAAGGGGTTGAAGATGGATGGATGGATGGATGGATAAAAATAATAAAAACAGGGAGAGGAATAACTCATCACTCTGTATTAAATGCCAAAGTGTAAAAAAAAAAAGGTCTTAATGTGATATTCAATAATAGGAAGAGTTTGTCGAATTGTTTGTCGAATGTGGGCTTCAGTGAGGTTTTGGTTCTTTAAGCACAACTGACCTCTTCTAGTCCAACCTTAGTACACCATGTCTTCATGGAGCTCGTTTTGTCCACACTGTCATGGTGGAACAGGTTTAGGCCTCTTTGTACCGGGGAAATGAAACCGTACGGCTATAGCATACCGCATACATCACTCCACTCCTACTCTCGACCATAACTCCTTCGTGTCTTTATCAAATAATACCGTAAGGTGATGATGTCGGCCATATTGTTCCTTTTTTTTCGGCCTCTCCCCAAAAAACAGCCCACAATTCTTACCCACAATTCAACTCACGCAATCGTACGCAAGTCAGAAAACACCAGCTCGTTGTGTTCGCTGCTCGGTTCCCTTTTAATCCTGTGTGTGACAGATGTAAAGACGTTCAGATATAAAAGTGTGTAAATGATTAGTCATCACTACAGAGTGCACAGACTGTCCTTCATGTTGATGACAATCAATTTCAGTAAAGACCTGACCACACACACACACACACACACACCCTCAGAATGCTTTCATGTTTTTATTTCTGCTCTGTGGAAGATTTCACACTGTAGTTTAAAAGCTGTCTGGGAGCGCAGCCTTACTGACGCTGCTTCACACACACACATTTTTCTCACGAGAGCTGCCACGTGAACAATAAACAAAGAAATTTTAATTTTTCATGATAAATGCTAGATATTTCAGTCGAAACATTTCATCATGTGGTGTTTTTCCGGAGCAGACAGTGGATTATGATTATAATATAATGAGGTGGATTATACCTTTATGTACATTGTCATGTTTTTTTTTCTAATTTCACTCACTCATCGTCTATATCAATTTATCCTGTATAAAGGATTGTTCTTGTATAAAAGAGACTTAGGGTACGAGGCGGGGTACACCCCGGACAGGGTGCCAATCCATCACAGGGAACACACTCACTCATTCACACACGACGTGCAATTTGGGAACACCAGTTAGCCTAATCTGCATGTCTTTGGATTGTGGGAGAAAACAAGAGCACCCGGAGGAAACCCACCAAACATCAGGCATGCAGACCCCGAGGTGTGAATCGAACCCGGACCCTGGAGGTGCAAGCTGTCAGTGCTGACCACTACGCCATCGTGCCGCCTCGTTCTAGTCTATAAACTGTAATAAATCGTCATGGCGATCCTGTTATGGTTCCGTGGCCCGGATTGTTCAGGGGCCGAGGCTGTTTGGGGTGTCACAGCATTCTGCATTAACTGTTCATGAGGATTTTGTTTTGTGTGTGGAAAAAGATACACAAAGTTGCCAGAGTCAGCAGTCTGAAAACACACACACACACACACACACACACACACACACAGACAGATACCATATTGTATATACACATACTTCAGGTGCAGTAGCTTTTAAATGTGTAAGCCCACATTGAGATGTGCGCGTGAAGAAAAACAGAAATAATGGGGATGGAAGCGTAGCGTGCAGTGCAGGATTCGCAAAGAACAGAACCCATGCGTGAGTGATTTGGCGCTTCATTTAACACTAAGTGTTTCTAAAAGAAGAAACAGAACCCTTGGAAAAAAAAACAGGTCTGAGGACAAAGATCATTCTACTTCAGTACTTCATTAAGAGATACGCAAAATACTCAAATAAATAAAATAAATGCATCCCTGAATTTGATCTTAAGGTATTTAGGAATAAACTGCACTGCCCTTGTCGTGTCTGAACAGAAGGACAGATGTTGAAAGTCCCCTGTGCGGGCAGCACAGGTCATCACTTTTAAACTTTCTGACGAAGTCTGCAAAAAAAAAAGTTCAGCCAAAAAAAAAAAAAAAAAAGAAAAGAAAAAAAAAGGTAAGCCTGCCAGTTTCCTAGAGTGCGAGGTGGTCCAGGTTCCCTAGAAAGCTCACGATTGGTGGAAAGTTGCAGCAGAGTCACAAGCAATGCAATCTGTCCAGACTGTTCAACGTTTCCATGCCAGCAGCCCTAAACAACAACAACAACATCAAAGAAAAAAAAACAAAACTTTTGATATTCTCTCTAGGAGAACTCCAGCAAAGTCAGAAAACAAGGCCCTGACCTCAGAATACAGGTGTTGCTTTTTTGTAATTGTCCAATTGACTTGTTCAAAAGCATGCTTAGTCTGAGCACATAATAGGCAAATGTCAGACTGAAGGTGGTAAACTCCACAGGGGGGATCTGGGACATCACACATCACACATAATACGTCCCAAAAGGGAGGTTTTCCCACAAAGCCTGGACTGGCATTCAGGACTTCTCAGGACCTCGAGGACAAGCAATAGTCCTTCATTTTACCTGCAGTACTTTTTTTATTTGAATGGTCTGAGATGGAACAAGACGGAAATCGTTTTGTCATGTGTCGTATTCTCAGGAGGTATTCTTCTGCCAGGAGGTTACCTGAAAGTATTTCAAAATGAAAAAAAAAAAAAAGCTGCATCCGCATCCATCGAGTTGTTTTTTTCGCACTCAGGAGATGCATCGCAGGTCATTTCACGAAGCTGGCACAAGCCCTCGAGTGCGCAAATCAGTCAACTGTGTGAGGACGATGATTCCTGAAATTTTCAGATGGTACACAGTTGATAATCCACAGCCAGACATGTGCTGTATTCACTGCGGCCTTGCAACCGAGCAGGAGATTCAAATCCTAAAATGTCCCGTCTGTATAAAGCGACCAGATTTGCACTTTGGTTCCCTCTGAGTCCTAGACGATGTAATGTTCAGGAAAATAAAAAACAACCTGTAATTTTAGACCAACGACGGCTACATGAAGACATTGATGCGTCATGTTCCTGATGCTGCAATTACTGCACAACAGCTTATCGAACAAAAGGAGCAAGCTCGCAGACAGACAGGACAAAACAGGATGTGAGGACGTGTAACTCAGTGTTGAGGCTCTCATCTTCTTTGCTAATAAGGGAGAAAAGAGAGATGGAAAGACTTGACATATAATTACACACTATGCGATATGGAGAAAGTGGCGCGTCGACGCGGTCTCCTGTGGAGCGTCTGCTACCTGACGTACTGATGAAAAAGCGAGACTTCGGAGGAAGGGACTAAATCGTTCATGAAGTCAAAGGTTACAGGGTGAAATGAATCTGTCTACCAGGAGCGGTGGTCAGGACGGGACGTTCCTCAGTGTACCTAGAGAACACCCTGCATACTAGTGATGGGAATCCCCAGGGACGTCCCGATACGATATCATCACGATAACAAGGCGGCGATTCGATTTGTACTGCAAGTATCACGATTTTATAAACATTCTAATTTGATATAACTTTTTTCTAGGTCTATACAAACTTAGCTTCTAAAACACAAGATGCTGAACAGTTTAAAGTGCACCACCTGCAGGATACTGGAAGAATGGCAACATATAATCATTACATGTTGAAGCACATTTTCCACGATGTGGGTCACAAACTTCTAGTTCGTCATTATAACCCCGCCCCCCAGCTCCTGACATAAGCGTTTTTTTGTTCTAGCCCAGCAGAGTGTTGGTGCCACCATGGACCAACCCCGTTGCTTTGGTTGTCTGAAAACAAAGAACTGATTCAAAATTAGGCACCGGCTCCAAACTAGCTCCCCGCCGTGGTGGAAAAGGGGTGACAGAGCCTGGCGATGCACAAGTTGCCAAACAAAAGAATCGTAATACAACATTTAATCGTTTTTTTCCCCATTTCTAAAAATACAGAATCCTCCTGTGTGAGACAAAAGGGGATCCCTCAGCGTTCCGGATCATCCCAAAGTTGTTCGCTCAGTGGTGTTACAGTCGTTCCACAGTAACATGCATGTCTGTATGGAGCTTGTTTTGCGTGTACTGCCATGCTGGAACAGGTTATAGGACTAGAACCATGAAGAGAGTTAATAACTTTATCGCATACAGTATGAAGACGTTCTAAAGAATTTTATTAACTTCGTAAGAACTTTAGTAAGAACCACACACACACACACACAAGTTGGTGTGTTGCTCAGGTGTCCGCATACCTTTAGTACCGCATACCGCTAGATTTTCCGTACCAGGTTTTTAATCCCCTCAGGGCTTGGTGATTATTTTCATTTGCATGTGATCTAATTGCATCCAGCTGGATTGTGTTCATTTATGATTAGTCCAACTTTGCGAAGTTTCGTTCATCAAATGTGCGTTTTTCTGATAATTACACATCCCTCTGATGACCCCCAGCTCCCCGGGCTTTCACCTACGATATGATAATATGGTTTGACTTTAAATGTTTTTGTTCGCCTGTACTGTCTGTGTTTTTAGAATGAATTATGACTTTAGGCACCAAGAGCAAATGCAGCCTTCTCTCAAATCTACAATATTTATTTATGCATTAAGAACATGCTTCAGTGTTAAAATTCCAGTAGGATTCATTAAAGTTGGATCGATTTTAACATTAATAAGCCTTGCATTAAGGGTCCAGGTTTGATTCCCGGCTTGGGGTCTGTGTGTCTGGAGTTTGCGTGTTCTCCCTGTGCTTGGTGGGTTTCCTCCCAAACCCAAAGACATGCAGGTTAGACTAACTGGAGTTCTCAAATGGCCCGGAGTGTGTGAGTGAGTGTGTGAATGCTGACCGTTGGTTCGACCACAATAGGAATAAATACAACAGTAATCACTAGTCCCTATTGAACTATAAAGGTTTTAGATGGAGAGATGAATATAAACAGCGTATGCATGCACAAGGTGCACAACCGCAAACATAAAATACTCGAAACATGCGCAGGTTTATTTATACGGGTAGTTAGAAATGCACTGACCATTTGGAATGGTGTGTGTGTGTGTGTGTGTGAGAAAGAGAGAGAAAGAAAGAGAGAGAAAGACCAGGAGAACCCGCGCGCGCACCACCTTCACCGCAGGGTACAGTACATCCACTCGTTTGCACGTGTCACGACAACAACAACAATAATAATAAACAATAAAATAATAGTAACAACAACAACAACAAAACAATAACAACAAAAATAAACATTATTAGTATTTTTATTATTATTGTTATTATTACTGTTATTATTATTATTATTATTATTATTATTATTATTATTGATGTTATTGTTATTATTAACGTTATGATTGTTGTTGTTGCTGTTCTTACTATTATATTATTATTATTTTTGTTATTATTATTATTATTATTATTTATATAATTATGTTTCAATTATATTTGTAATTGATTTATAGCAAAAGTGCGCGTGCCGACCCTGTCAGTCAGTCTCGCGCGCGACGCAGGTTCGCTGTTTCCTGGGCACGTGCGAGTGAACCCGTTGTGCACGAGGTTGATCGTCAGTGATACTTGTATGCATGTCGGTCGGTTTAGACAGCACACACACACACACACACACACTTGTCTTTGTCACCAACACCCAGACGCGCGGGCCGGCTCGCGCACTCACCTGCGTTCCTCAGTTTCCGGTTTCTCAGCACGGACACGATGACCAGCGCGTTCCCCAGCACGT
>JAAGKR010001402.1:58124-77006 GCA_011419295.1 Clarias macrocephalus
GAGAGTTAATAACTTTATCGCATACAGTATGAAGACGTTCTAAAGAATTTTATTAACTTCGTAAGAACTTTAGTAAGAACCACACACACACACACACAAGTTGGTGTGTTGCTCAGGTGTCCGCATACCTTTAGTACCGCATACCGCTAGATTTTCCGTACCAGGTTTTTAATCCCCTCAGGGCTTGGTGATTATTTTCATTTGCATGTGATCTAATTGCATCCAGCTGGATTGTGTTCATTTATGATTAGTCCAACTTTGCGAAGTTTCGTTCATCAAATGTGCGTTTTTCTGATAATTACACATCCCTCTGATGACCCCCAGCTCCCCGGGCTTTCACCTACGATATGATAATATGGTTTGACTTTAAATGTTTTTGTTTGCCTGTACTGTCTGTGTTTTTAGAATTAATTATGACTTTAGGCACCAAGAGCAAATGCAGCCTTCTCTCAAATCTACAATATTTATTTATGCATTAAAAACATGCTTCAGTGTTAAAACTCCAGTAGGATTCATTAAAGTTGGATCGATTTTAACATTAATAAGCCTTGCATTAAGGGTCCAGGTTTGATTCCCGGCTTGGGGTCTGTGTGTCTGGAGTTTGCGTGTTCTCCCTGTGCTTGGTGGGTTTCCTCCCAAACCCAAAGACATGCAGGTTAGACTAACTGGAGTTCTCAAATGGCCCGGAGTGTGTGAGTGAGTGTGTGAATGCTGACCGTTGGTTCGACCACAATAGGAATAAATACAACAGTAATCACTAGTCCCTATTGAACTATAAAGGTTTTAGATGGAGAGATGAATATAAACAGCGTATGCATGCACAAGGTGCACAACCGCAAACATAAAATACTCGAAACATGCGCAGGTTTATTTATACGGGTAGTTAGAAATGCACTGACCATTTGGAATGGTGTGTGTGTGTGTGTGTGTGTGTGTGTGTGTGTGTGAGAAAGAGAGAGAAAGAAAGAGAGAGAGAAAGACCAGGAGAACCCGCGCGCGCACCACCTTCACCGCAGGGTACAGTACATCCACTCGTTTGCACGTGTCACGACAACAACAACAATAATAATAAACAATAAAATAATAGTAACAACAACAACAAAACAATAACAACAAAAATAAACATTATTAGTATTTTTATTATTATTGTTATTATTACTGTTATTATTATTATTATTGATGTTATTGTTATTATTAACGTTATGATTGTTGTTGCTGTTCTTACTATTATATTATTATTATTTTTGTTATTATTATTATTATTATTTATATAATTATGTTTCAATTATATTTGTAATTGATTTATAGCAAAAGTGCGCGTGCCGACCCTGTCAGTCAGTCTCGCGCGCGACGCAGGTTCGCTGTTTCCTGGGCACGTGCGAGTGAACTCGTTGTGCACGAGGTTGATCGTCAGTGATACTTGTATGCATGTCGGTCGGTTTAGACAGCACACACACACACACACACTTGTCTTTGTCACAAACACCCAGACGCGCGGGCCGGCTCGCGCACTCACCTGCGTTCCTCAGTTTCCGGTTTCTCAGCACGGACACGATGACCAGCGCGTTCCCCAGCACGTCCACCACGCTCGTGAAGATCAGCACGCTCGCGAGCACTGCCGCTTGCCATGTCGGTCCCGCGCTCGCGCCGCCGTCCAGCACCTCCGCGTCCCACGCGCGACCTGTCCGGTTTCTGATGAGCGCAGCATCCTCGGGCATGTCGGACAGCTCAGAGCCGCGCGCTCCCCGCCATGCCTCCACACACACACACACACACACACACACACACACACACCTTAGATAACTCAGCACCAACGCGTTACATTCCGTCCATTTTCGAGCTCGCGCGGACCTCCTGCTCCCCTCAACTTTGCGCTGCTCGCGCACACGAGTGTGTGCGTCTCCCTCTCTCTCTCTCTCTCTCCCGCTCGCGCGCGCACCCATCCAGCGCGCGTGTGGCGATCTGTACCGGCGCCCCGCCCCCTTTAGTCGTTTTACTATTTGCATACCGACCCGTGCTCCGGTTACTGATGGAGGGAAGAGACGTGTGTGTGTGTGTGTGTGTGTGTGCAACAGGAGATCAGCAGCTTGAACAAATCAATATTAATTGTAACACACACACACACACACACATATATATAATGTACACACACATACGCAAACACATACTGTACATACACTAACACACACACACACACACACACACACACACACACACACACTCTTAAACATACATACACATACATACACACACACACACACACACACATACTGTATATACACAAATACACACACACACACACACACACACACACACACACACACACACACACACACACTCATTCATGGAACGCCAGTTATCCTAATCTGTGTGTCTTTGGACTGTGGGAGGAAACCAGAGAACCCCGGGGAAACCCACCGATCATTTACATTTACATTTAGCCGACTCTCTTATCCGCAGCAGCTTACAAAAGTGCTTTGAAGTTTTCACACTGATTACTGGGTTATAACTATAAGCACCATCAGTCAAACACTGTTGGAAAGGGTTTATTTATTTATTTATTTAAATTTTCACCCAAATGTCTAAGAAGCACGGGGAGAGGATGTAAACTCCATGCACACAGATCCTGAGGCGAGAGGTGCAAGGCGACAGTTATGTCAAAATATATATTTATGCATTACCTCTTCTATCTATCTACCTGTCTTTTTCTCTTTTCCTTTCATGCAAAGAAGTCAGTGTAAAACATTTTGCACACACACACACACACACACACACACACACACACACACACACACACACTCTGATATACAGTAATCCATGCGCTATTAAACTCTCTGTCTCTCTATGCCTGATAAAAAGCAACTTTAATAACGGAAACTTGTTCAGTGAGCGCGAGGACAAAAAAACACGAGCTCTTGCGGTGCAGTGTGTTCTATTAATGAGGCTCGAGCTTAAAACTCAAGTGCAATTTGCCGGTTGGAACAAGATGTGTGTGTGTGTGTGTTTGTATTTTTCTCAGAGTGCTTTGCATGAAGGGAAAAGGTAACATGATTGATAGATATAGGAGGTAAAGCTTAAATATAAATTGAGATGTAACCCATGTCGCGTTGCAGCTCCCACCTCGGGGCTCAGTGTGCATGGAGTTTGCAAGTTCTCCCTGTGTTTGGTGGGTTTCCTGCCACAGTCCAAAGATTGGTTTTGCCTTTTATGCGTGTGTGGGTGTGTGCGTGTGTGTGTCCTGTGATGGAATTGCACCCTCTCCAGGGTCTACCCCACCTCATGCCCTAATATACAGGATAAAGCGGTATATGATGAGACAATGAGACGACGCCGTAACCCGCACCCAGACTGGATTAGTTTTACATGAGGAGGTGAGGTTGAGTCATTTTTAATCCTGTGTAAATCCTTCTTGTCAGTAATTTTTCGTGTATTGTGCGGGGAACGATTACTCCGGATAGAGTAACGATCAAGATTCCGTCATATCGGAGATAAAAAAAAATGACATTTTGCCAGGACATACAAAATCCCAGGCTGAACATGTGACGGAACATCTGCTGATGTGTTTTATCCGGTCTGGTGCTGAGGAAGACGGAGCACACGATGGGGTTTCTGGGGCACGTCCTCGTCTGGCTTGATTTTGGGTGTGTGTGTGTGTGTCGTGTCACACTTTCCCTTCAAGAAGACGACTAGATTGACAGACCCACATGATGTGAAAATGTCAGGAGTAAACAGCTAAAGTGAGCGGGTCTTGTTTGGAGGAAGTACAGACAGAAACCACAGAGACGTCCCGCTGTTTATCTCGGTGCGCCAGCACTCGCCCCCTGACACCTCTCCTTACAAACAGCCACGGCGCGAGCGAACCCGACCACTCACATCCACGTGTTTGATTCCCTTCAGAACGTTCACGCTGGTGGTGCATCATGAACCATGACAATATGATGTTGCACGGAGTGTGTGTACTGTATGTGGGCGGCTTCTGGTGTGTTTCCGGTGGTTTGTGTGTTTCAGAACAAGGGTTCGTTAGCGGAGCGAGTTATATAAGCGCGTGTCTGGCAGCGGCGGAGCTTCTCGCTCTTTCTCTCTGTCTGCTCTTTGATGTCAGATTGTCGGAAACCTCCAGAGATATGCAAAGAAAGAAAGAGAGAGAGAGCAAGAGAGAGGGTAAAGAAGAATAAAGAGATAGGGTTTAGGGGTGGTTTTATTATCTCAACCTCTTAATAAAAACATTTTCTTTTAAATTTCTGAATCTGTTGGTCTAAAATGTTAAAATTGTGCTTCCCTAATAGAGCAGAAGGACAAGCGTTGGTTTACTGTATGTGTAAAGCAAATTCATTCACGTGACTGTTATAATCGTTTCATCCTGGTCAGGGTCATGGATCGTATCCTGGGGACATCAGGTGTGAGGTGGGAATTCAGCCAGCATTTAATATAGTCACAAAATTATTAATACCGAGGGGAAATTTAGGGCATTTTCACACTTTATGTACATCTGTATATATACAGTACTCAGGACCAGGAGCCGTCATTAAGCACAAGAGAACAAGGAAGTTAACCTACGTGATGATAACTACTAATAAATAAAAGAAAGGTTTTTTTCTGTACCTCGGTCAGAACTCGCTCTTTCAATGATATCTTAACGTTTCATACATTGGAGGACCATAAACCAGTCCCTGAAGTTACATCTGCACCATAAATGAAAGCAAAATGTTGAGTAGAAGGGAAGTTATGATCAGTTCTGTACCAAATACGTCACAGCAATTCAATTCAATTACATTTCATTTATACGGCGCTGTTAACGATTGTCATCGTCACAAAGCAGCTTTACACAATCAATAGAAATTATGGAAGTTTGTATGAAATGTGATTGCTTATGAATCAAAACGATGAGATCGTCCCTGATGAACGAGCCGAGGGCGACGGTGCCGAGGGAAAAACTCCCTGAGATGGCAACAGGAAGAAACCTTGAGAGGAACCGGACTCAACAGGGAACCCATCCTCATCCGGGTGATAACGGAGAGCAGCGATTGATCTGCACGCATACTGTGTGTTAGGGGGCTGGAAGTTGAGTATAACAGGAGACGTGTTCAAGTTCATTTGGAGTCCAGGTCGTTATTGGAGGCTCAGGTAGACTGTAGGAAACTCCAGTCCTGAACTATCGAGCGACTGCAGTCACGAGTAGTCAGTAAACATCTGTCTGCATCAGCCGAGGACAGGACCGTCTTCGTGGTAAAGTGGAACCGTCCCGAGTCACCACACACAACACAAAAATGGCCGAAGTAAGACGAGAGACTGGAGGAGGAGGGAACTACTGTGTAGTACAACTTTATACACATACACACACTAAGGGAAACGCTACTTTGTCGCTAAACGTCTTCAACAAGGAACATCTCTAATGTCACTTGCTTTTGCCTTTCTTTGAAATGTGACGTTGCATCGTGGTTAAACAGATTCCTCTCCCGCGCTGCTACAGCCGTTTCCCTGCGAAGGGCCGTTATTGCAGTACAGTTACTAAAGAACAGTCAAAACACTTAGACACGAAATACAAAAAATGCTTTAGATGGTACACACACACGATGATGTTGACTATATGAGTGACGCATGTGCACTGAGACCGAGCATGTGAGTGCACGAGAGAGAAGAACCATTGGCTCATCGTTATCACGTGACGCTCGGCAGATAAACCGCATGCGTACGACTCGTATGTCGGACCAAGTTACTCGCAGTCTAAGGTTTAACTGTATAGTACTTTCTCCCTCAAAGTGGGCGGGGCTTCATTCAATAAAGCCAATCAACGTGATTACAATCAATGCCAACAAAATCCTAAATAAACAGACACGACAGGGCGACTTATCTTGTTAGTTTTTGATATTTCAGAAAAAATGTCAAGAGCGATGCTCTCACGTGTCTCCTTGCTGTATCAGATATGGCTGTGTAGGTCAGAGAACAAGATCAGCGCGTGCACAGAGATTTCAGATGGTACTGATGACGTTGTATCTAAACAGCGATGTGCTAACGTTCTCAGGTACGATTGACTTCCATATCTGATTCGACCCGACCCCGAGTACACAGTATCGTTTTCGAGGACTGGGCACATCTCCCAATTTGAAAAATCTTGTTTGCAAGTGAACAAGATTTTGGTGTCAAGTGGACTCTGAAATGCTCCCGGGCCCTAATGTGAAAACGCTCCTAGACTAGCCACGCTAGCTCTCACACTAGGTAGTAGCATGGCCTTGAAACCCGAGGAAACACACACAAACATGGGAAGAAGATGTAAAACACCACAGCGATGTTGACCGTGAGCTCAGGACCCTGGAGATGTGAGGATGTGAGGCAACACCACTACTCCACCCGAATGCAGAATGATTCCAAAGGTTAAAGATTGCAAAGCGTCGAGCTACTTTGACTTTGCCAAACATCCAGAGAACTCATTTCCTTCTTGTCCAGTTCACCTTCTTGAAACTTTATAGATACAGATACCCTCCTACATTACAAGGACGCGATGATCTAGTGCCTTCCAGGCCTGTGTACCAGGGAGCACCTAGGGAATATCAAGAGGTG
The DNA here is from genome assembly GCA_011419295.1 of Clarias macrocephalus. NCBI lineage: Eukaryota > Metazoa > Chordata > Actinopteri > Siluriformes > Clariidae > Clarias > Clarias macrocephalus. The sequence goes on from JAAGKR010001402.1 coordinate 64,683, forward strand.
GGTCAGAGCGTACGTACCAGGCTTCCAGCGTTGGCATTTGAGCCAGCCAAGCGCTATATGGAAGTGACCGCCAGCTGGCAGGTCAACGACCAGCTGTTTGTGTGCTCTGGGGAACACAGCTGTCTGAAGACATGTTGAAGAAAGGACGTGACTGTGCAAGGGCAAATAAATGCATGGTGAGGGTCACCATCCATTAAATGCCATTCGACATGCGCCGTTGGATCCTCTCATGCGGCTCGTGTTGACACTCGTGTTCTTCACATTTTATCGACCGATTGTTGCATCGTTGAAATATTCGAGCTTCTGAGGGGAGTCTGAACGATTCTTCCTGTCGTCTGATCCTTACTGTCCTTAGCTTGGAATGATGTTCGTGACCTACATGTACAGTATGCAGCCCGCATAAGGACCCGCAGCAACACAGGTGTCATAAACCCTTTAAAAGTTCTGGAAAGTTCCGTATTCAGCTTTTCTCCTTGACTTTAAGTCACATAGTCTCTAAGTAACATCGAACGAACATCTTGGTGCAGTCATGTGACTGTGAATTCATGCACCCAGGGCATCATTTCCAAAATGGTGGTGTCCCTGGGTAGCACATGTGACAGAACTAGCGAATTAAAAAAAAAAATAAATAAAATAAAATAAAATTTTTGTAAGTTAGTTTTATCCTATTTAACTCTAATTCTAATATAGAAACTATTGCTGTGACATACGCACAGTATGTAGGCCATTTAAAGATGTCATTGTCAGGGAAAATGCCATGTGACATCTTTCAAAATGTGTTCCACGTGGTCGATTTGGTCTGATATATCCCTTAAAGGAGAAACGGATCTGGGCTTTTATGAGTTAAGGTACAAAGTGAGAAAAAAGAAAAAACAGACGCCGCTGTCTCCCCAGTCACTGCTGTGCTGGTGCGAACGTGTTACACTGGTAACTGCGGTGAGAAACAAAAATGGATGCCCCACTTGTCATTTGCATGAAAGAAGAGCAGCGTGCAGTGATTGTTTTTTTGGGGTCTGAGAGTGAAACTGGTGTTGAAACAAGCGTATGAACAGAAGTTTCTTAAAGAGAATCATTACCGGTGCCGAGACACGAGTTCATCACTACGAGCCCGAGAGTAAACGGCAGAGTACGGAACGGAAACGTCCTCAATCACAGACCGAGAAAAAGTTCAAAAGTCGACCATCAGCTGGAAAATACATCAACGCTTACAGTTTTCTGGGATTCGCAAGGGCCAGAAGTATTGGAACATCATCAGGAAAAAGGTTGAACAATCAACAGAGCTCATTACAGTGAGACGCTTATTGAAGAGCTGAAGACTGAACTTCAGATTAAACACAGAGGACCGATATCCGGGGCGTCGTGATCTCACATGACGATGCACACCCGCGCAATTCTGCCCCCTACTGTCGACTGTCCTCCCTATAGTCCTGATGTGGCTCGATTGGACTTTTACCTGTTCGTCCTCGTGGTTCTGAAATCGGGGGACAAAAGATCCACCCCTGATGAAGCAGTGAAGACAGCGGTGCATTCGTAGCTCGCAGCTCAGCTGTAAATATTTTTTATTGACGGAATACGAAAGCTTGTTGACAGATGGACAGAGTGTATTGAAACACAAGGAGATTATGTCGAAAAAGTATGTTTTTGTCTTTTCTAAAGTTAATTAATAACTTCTACAGCAAGGGTTTGACTCACCCTCGTTATATTTGCGACACTCTTACACGGCATCAGCATGTCCTAAGAAACCTTGTGACGCCTAATAATGGCACCAGTCTGGAAGGAATCTGGACTTGTGAGATCCTGGTCATGAGATCCTGACCACATAAAAAAATTTAAATAAAAAAAAACCTAATAAAGCATTAAACCGTCTAAATTGCCAGGGCGTATCCGTGGATCCTGTCTTCCATTCCTCACTTTTATTCCTACTTATTTGTTTTGCCATTCTTAATTAAAAAAAATAATAAAATGGATTGAATAATGAGCTGAACGCGTAAACGCCTGTGAATCTTTTCAGCAGTTTCAATCTGTCGCCAATTTTCTGCCAAACACCCTCTAAGGCTTTATGAATGGCTGAAGCGTTTCAGTCCATTCAGTTTTATGACCTAATAATTCCTGTTTAGATGAGGTGAAAAAAAATCCACCCTGTCCCTGATACATTGCAGTATCGGTAATAGTTTGTGAGCGATGTGATTAGATATGCTACGCATTCTTGGGCGCCTTAATTGGAAAATCGTGTGCGCTAAAATTAGCGGCGATACACCGCACATGGTTATTGTTTGTGAAAATCCCGTTCCAGTAGGTTAAGCGAGGTTATTCCAAACACGATCTGGCTTCGTGCAGTGAAGCAGTGGGGAGACTTTCCAGCGAGGGGAGATACTGTATGTCCTCTTTCTTTTTGGCACATGATATGGACAGAATGTTAAAGGTGCCACGCAGTCTGGGTTCGCTAGCTCACGTCGCTTTGTGCGTTGTCATTAAAGGTTAATATTCATGAAAAACCTATCTTTGCCACGTCTCTACTTCCGTTGTGAAACGCCTCGATGTGGTTACAGTGAGTAGAAACGCTTTCAACCGAGGACTAATCCTATATATACGCTTTTGTCCAATTCAGCTAATTTTCTGCATTTGTGGGGGGGAAAAAATCCAGTGTTTGTACGATGTGTGTCTGTAAACAGGAAAACAAAGAAAGTGGTGCAGACCGGACCACACAAAACTATTCCAACAAAACAGCAACAGGTGTAGGCAATGAAAATCTCATTTACATTAATATTACTCAGCTAGCCAAGATGTTAAAGTCGCTGCTTTGGTAAAACACGCTAATGAACGTGAAAAGGGGCGGAGCTTCTGAAGTAGCACTGAGGGTAGGATGTAATTGTTAAAGCTTTGACGTTTAAATGATGCACTTCAGTCGATGTTTTGTTGGTCGATTCAAGCAGTTAAATCCTCGGGTCAGTTTTCGATTCAGAATCGATTTACACTTTTTAAAAATCATTTATTTAAACTTATTTAGGAAAATTGTCAAATTCTCTAAAATGACTGTATTACACAGAATTCTGTAGGAAATAGAAAGTGCTTACTTGTTTTTTTTTATTTTTTTTATTCTATGTGTGATCAGTGCAATGCTGCCACCTACTGTTCTGGAGGATTAGTGCAAAATCGAGCAAGATTGTATAAAATGTGATTTTTAAACAACACAGAAACATTTTTCAGGAAAAAAAATTATTATTAAAACCTGTAAGAATTTTTGTGGCTTGAGACAAATCATGCAATAATTTTAAGTTCTACCGAGTCAAATCGAATCGAAACTCACAATGTCTAAAAATCTAATTGCATCAAATCATAAGAACCTGTGATTCACAGCGCTAGGAATTGTTAGGATTGTTGAGCAACACTTCTAAATTCTCCTCTAAGTCTTATTTTTCTTTAGTCTTTCTTTAGGCCTAGTTGGCGCCTGGAGGATCACACCGGCCTCTCGATCAGTATGCGGCTGATGTATGGGTGTCGCTGCAGCTTGGATATTATGCATATTCACGTTCACGTCCATTCTTGGTGATCGGTGGTGATATTCCTTGCATTGGTCAGGGTGACTGACCGTCGGTTCTTCAGGTTTTCCTTGAGGTATTTGAATCACGTTTTCTTTGGTGCTGCTCGCTGGATTTTCCACTGGATGGGTCGTTAGCTGGCATCCATTTTGCAAACAAGTCCAAATCATTATAATCTCTGTAACTGGAACATACTGTAGTTCTTCGAGCACGGACACAGCAGTCCCGAAAGTCCTTATAAAAAGTTATAAACGGTGACTCCGAAGATCTGGCGCTGGCAGTGCATTAGGAATACAGTACCTCGGGTTAAACTATACTAAATATGCCTGAATTCTACTCCGATCTCGGAACAATTCCTCTTTTTTGCTGGTTATTAAAGTTTATATAAAGCACATGGGTTATATTTATGTACACAAATCCGCGGTTTGCATTTGATCAAGACCAGCAGGCACTTATATTGATCGTTTACGAGATCCTAGCCAGGTCTCATACCTCCACTCGCTTGTTTCCAGTTCATTCGCTTTTGTTTTCTTTATGTTACTTACTTCTTAAAGTATCCGAATGTTTTTTGGAAAGTGCTTTGGCCTCATTCTTCCACTCCTGAAACCTTTACTGACAATGAGCCAATCGATATTTATGTTAACGTTTTATCCGTCTGGAGGAGGATTTCATCCAGAGAGACTGATAAAATTGCTAACAGCTTCGAGGCATGTTGTAATCTGTAGAACGTTCCTTTGGAGGGAACGAAGATACTGCAGTGAGGACGCCTTCAAAGTCATCAAAATTGAAAAAAAAAAAATTAAACTTCTGACAGTTTTCTTGCCAAACATTTGACATTTTAATTAAGGTAAAATCTTATTAGCATCTTTTCTAAGGGATCCGCACTAGACTGTGAAATCTTACTCTAACAACAAGAGGAATATGTTTAAGAACAAGACTGAAGACAAGAATGTAAAAGAATTCAGTTCTTTCTATTTTTTTTTCTTGCCTTTTTTTTATTTTATTTTTTATTTAGAGCACAACAAGATTTACTTTGGTAGAAATAAAACTGTGCTTATGATTTTAAAGACTTATGAGGATTTATGAGGATTATGAAATGAATCTGATTATTGATTGTTGTCTAAAATCTCCGACTTAAGCGTTATTGATTTCACTTACGAGTTCTCTGCATGGCAGGCTTCCAGTGTGCGCTGCCTTTTCTATCTAGTTCCACTTATCATTTATGCTGCTTTATCATGTATTCAGGGTCACAGGGGGCCTGGAGTCTATCCCAGAAGACTTAGGGCACAAGACGGGGTTCACCCTGGACAGGGGGCCAATCCAGGGCACACACACATATACACACTCACACACTCATTCACACACTGAGGGCACTTTGGGAACGCCATTTAGTCTAATCTGCAGGTCTTCGGACTGTGGGAGGAAACCGGAGTACCTGGAGGAAACCCACCAACCACGGGGAGAACATGCAAACTCCATGCACACAGAGGCGGGAATTGAACCTAACCAGGAATCGAACCAGGACCCTGAAGGTACAAGGCGATTGCACAGCCAGGCCACTGTGCAACACCAGTTCCATTCAATTTAATTGAATTGAGTTTTATTTACCAATGGACTTTAAAAAATGGAAATATGTATAAATCATAATGATCAGACTGTGCCTGATGAGCAATCTGAGAGCAACCATGAGGGCAAGGGAAAAACTCCCCGAGACATCATGAGGAAGAAACCTTGAGTGGAACCAGATTGAAACGGAGACCCATCCTTCATGAGGTGAGATCAGGTCGTGTGACCATACAGTAAAAACATCCCGTCTGTAATGTTCATCTCATGTTCCTGCTCGGCCGTTGCTGTGCTTCACGTCTTCTGTTTCTGTCATTTATTTTGTAACCTTAGTTAAAAGCTTCCTGTGCATTAATCAATACTATGACCTATGATCACTCACGTCTCATTCATCCATGTTACATTCTGTTTCATTAAAAGTAATGCATACTGTATAATATAAATCTCAGATGAGCTCTCTTAGTAATAATAATGATAAGCATCTTCAAAGCGTTTTTCAAACTGCGAGTTCGATATTGCACAGCACTGATGTTTTGGATTATGCTCCAGTATCTGACAGCCTCAGCGATGCCTTTAATAAGCTAAATGGAATCAGAGTCTGTAGAGTGTAAATGCTGAGTGTCCTCATTAGTGTGCTTCCTAAAAATGTGATGCAAATCAGCTTCTGGGGTCAAAATACAGGCAGCAGAAGCGAGAGCACAATCCACATCCAAACTCTCGCCGTGGATCAGGAGACTCCAACAAAACTTTAAACGAATGATGCGGTATATTTTCAATGGCAGCATTTTATTATGCTGCTTACGTGAAGCATTAATTAGTTCCTAATCTAGAAGGAAGCATAACAAGAATTTCATTTCCTAATGTATTTATTATTTTATATATAAATGAATCTAAAATTATTCAGATGCATTTGGCTCGATTTGATGACAAACATAATACTGACCTCCTATAATACTGGGATAAAAAGTGTAAAGTAGTCGTCTGTTAACAGGTAACGAGTTTGTAGAAAGAGTTAAAAGGTTAAATCTAATAATAATCTGCTGATCTTTAATAATAACTATTATTATTATTATTATTATTATTATGATTATTATTATTTCAGGTTGAAGTCCACGTACATGTCTGTGTGTCTCTCTGTCTCACTTATTAACACACAGAAATCACATTCTGTAAGGTCGAGTATCTGACGCCTTGTTTACACTAAGTTGTTCTTCTTTGGTGATCAGACAAATACACTCGCTGTTCGGTAATCGGAGAGAGAATCACAGATGAGAAATGGAAAAAGTCGATCAGATAAAGATGAAGTTTTGTCTTAAAACGACTCCGGCGTGTTAAAATTCACTTCTACCACGTCAGCGCTGTTATTTCAGCCAAAGTGAAAATATGAACTAATCCCAGTAAAAATATTCACTTTATCTTTTCTAATTAATATCTATTGGTGCAGGTGTTTGTTTACATTGAGACAGTAGCGCATTAGTAGATTATTTTAAAGTAGATTATTAAATCCCACATGTAACTGTTCATAACATCACTTTTACTCAACATTTAGATTTAATTTATGGTGCAGGTTAAACTTCAGGCAGAGATCTACAGTAAGTACTGCAGGAGTTCTGTCCAGCCAGTTTTGCGTGATGCAGTGATAAAATCTGGCAGGACAGACATACAGACATACAGACAGACAGACAGACAGACATACAGACAGACAGACAACAGAAGACTGGTTTCGTGTCCCCTCGTGTATGAAACATAAAGATATAATTAAAAGAGCGAGTTCTGAACAAAACCTTTCTTTTATATTGTATATATTATGTATTGTATATATCTGGGCGTTTGTGATAAGAGTATGTCTGAGTCAGTGTCAGAATTTGCTATAAAATGACTAATTACTGTATAACATAATAGAAAGAGCCTCCATTTTCATTAATGTCTCTGTAAATCAAATAAATAAAGAACTCTTGTCAGTATGTCAGTAAACTCATGCAAGATTAAGTTGTGACTGGTTACAAGATTTTGACCTCATCTACGATTGATTAGATGTTTACTGAGAGCCAATAACAGAGCGTAAAGGCAGGACTTGACTAAAATGGCGCAGTTCTAGTGCTGTTTGAGCATCGTAACATCGTAGTCGTAATGACATTGTGATGACGTTGTTTTTGAATGTTAGAATGTCGTTGATAAAATGACCTCGAGATGAGGTTGAATGAACGACTCAAACACAACACTGCCAATACAACCTCATGTGTTTAAATGTTTATAACCTTTATTTTGAGCGATTATGCTGATTAGCATCCATCCGACCACATCCACGGTCCATTAAGATTCTAACAGGCTTAAGATTTCTGGACGCGACAGCTTCTGTTTGAGTTGCTTGTTGTTATAGTGCCTTGCAAAAGTATCCACACCCCTTGAACTTTTCCACATTTTGTCGCGTTACAAGAAAGAAAGAAAGCCATAAAAGTCCCGTTTGCAGTTCGCGACACGCCATGTGGAACGACGGACGAACCTTCTTACGGCTTTCTTTCAACAATGGCTTTCTTCTTTAAACTCTTCCATAAAGGCTACGACTAATAGTGTCTTTGGCTGATTCTCTGATTAATCCCCTCCCCGCCAGGCCTGTCAGTTTAGGTGGACGGCCATGTCTTGGTAGGTTTGCAGCTGTACGTCCTCTATTCTCAGACGATGGATTGAACAGCGCTCCACGAGATGAGCTTGAGATATTGGTTTATAACGTAATCCTGCTTTAATCTTCCCCACAACTTTATCCCTGATCTGTCTGGTGTGTTCCTCTGCCTTCATGATGCTGTTTGTTCACTAATGTTCTCTAACAAACGTCTGAGGGCTTCACAGAACCGTTGTATTTATACTGAGATCAAATTACACACAGATGGACTCTGTTAACTAATTAGATGACGTCTGAAGGCAGAGTAAAGGCCACATATTTCAGATTTTTATCTGTAATTTTTTTTTAAAAACTATTTATCATTATTTTCCTTCCACTTCACAATTATGGGCCACTTTGTGTTGGTCTATTACATAAAAATCCCAATAAGATACATTTACGTTTGTTCTTGTAACATGACAAAATGTGGATAAGTTCAAGGGTTATGAATAATTTGGCAAAGCACTGCATGTACACACATTCACTAGCATTAGCAGCATGCTAATGAGCCACCTTGACGGCAGAGTTCCCTTGCAGATAGACGGGTGGGAACTGCCTAAGGAAACTGGTAAGAAGCAAACAAATAAAGTGTTGGAGTCAAAATCTTGCAATACAAAAACAATTTTTTTCTTTCTTCTGAGCTCGGGTTTCCCCCCTTTCAAAAAGGCAACATTTTCTTCTTCTGTTATTTTTTCTCTCTCATACAGTATCTCCTTTAAGAACCCTTTTCATGGCGTCTATTTGAAATAATAACCTGTGAAGTGATTGGATTCATCTCAGTAAAAGCCAATGCAGTTACTGATCTAATCTGGTAAAGTAGATCCTGTTGGATTGTAATAGACATTCGACTGTAACGAGCAGCACGGTGAAGATCAATAAAGCTGTCACAATGAGGCTGACTCTCATCAGGATAAAACTGTCACGCCAAGTGAAGGTTCGTCTACAGGGTGGTCGCCTCATCCTTTTCCCCCTCCCTGTTTTTTTTTTTGCTTGCAATCGACTTTCCGATCAAGGACTGGGTCGATGGCGTTGTCGCTGCCACTGGATCACCAATCGGAGACATCGGTCACAGAAGACAGGCGGAGCTTCCGGGATGAAAGAATGTGGATACATATGGAAGAAGATTAAAGAGTAAAAAGTCGAATGCCATCGAGAGGTTAGAGAGACCGAGCTGAGGCTAAGGAGCTCGGGATGGAACGTAGTTGTTTATACTGGATGTAGCATGTAGCATGTTTTATCTCATGCATTACGGACGTGTGCCTTATTTCTTTTCCTCCCTGACACGCTCCACATATTTTTGTTTCACCCTCCAGCTTGATGCAGTGATACGTAACTCGGGTGCACACGTACAGTACAGTTACACCATATTAGCATAACTTTGTTCAGACCCACATGGTTAGGGGCGAGGGTCACCCGCTGAGGGTCACCCGCTGTACTTTTGCAGTAGTGTAGTTTGATATAGGCAGGGTGGATGTAGCTTCTATAAAAACAAAAGAAAGGTTTTGTCTGTACATTGGGTCAGAACTCGCACTTTCAATGACATCTTAATGTTTCACACACTGGAGGACTGAAACCAGTCTCGGAAAAAACAGTCTGTCTGTCTGTCTGTCTGTCTGAGTTTGTCACCGCATCTCGCAAAGCTGCCTGGACAGAAATTAATGAAATTCCATGGCAGGGAAATTTTGTTTCCTTCAAGAACTAAATTAATAAAACTAGCAAAATTATCTGCCAATAGAATAAGAATATTTTTTAAGCTTACATTTTTAGAAACATTTGACTATTATGTTAAGAAAGGTAGATAAATTTAACTATATACAAGATATTTTTTTGCCCAGCAGAATACTTGCAAAATCGTAAATTATACCAAATGAAAATAAAAAAAATATTTTTTATATTATTGTTTATTATTTATTATAAAAAAGATAAAAGTTAACCAAATACAAGATAATTAAATTTATTTCAACACTTTGTTTGCTAAAAGAATAAGTAAATATCAAGCTTAAAATTAATAAAAATAAGGTGCTGGTATTGTAACATGGCCACTCCGCGGATTTGTTTACAGGCAGAGCGGCGGCCAGGTGCAGTTGCTAGGCAACCCCGCCATGCTGGCAGCTGGAGCGGATGCGCTACACCTGGCCGGTAGGTTACCTAAGCTCCCAGAAAGCAGGACGCCATGTGCACATTTAGAACATTTAGACAGCACCAGGTCTGGGAGCGTTGCTTCGGTATAGTTCAGGGGTCGGCAACTTTAAACACCCAAAGAGCCATTCGGACCAGAAAAGAAAACATCGGGAGCCACAAAACCCTTTTGACATCTAAAATGAAGATAAAACTGCATCTATTGTTTTTTTTACCTTTATGATATGTATATAAAAAAAACTATAGTGTAATGAAATATATAAAACTATAGAATTTATGAAACCATTGAACAACAAAATTTTATTTCTGCATGTAACAAAAACATTTTGAACTCCACAAAAAAAGACGCTGAGTTGAAGGTTACTTTCGAATAAAAAAAATACCGAATGTCTATTTGAGTCCTCCTCATATTTATGAAAAAAAAAAAAAAAGCCGAACAGAAATGATACACCTGCAAACCAAAAATGCCATCGGCGGTTGTGACGCATATTTTGAGCGACAAAAAATTAAACACGTTTTAGTTTATTTTAATGTTATACGATAATAATAATAATTATACTCTTCTTTAAATTTAGAATTACATAAAAAAATCTAACAAACTTAAATAAAATACATTGGAATGAAATACTCAGCTGCAGCAGAGAGATGAAAGAGCCACATGCGGCTCCAGAGCCACCGGTTGCCGACCCCTGGTATAGGAAAAGAAAAGAGAAAACTGAAAAAGAAAAGTGAAAAGAAGAAGAGTGGGCTAAAATGAAACAATAAATGAATACAAAGAATAAAAATGATAAATTCTAAAAAATAAATATTAAAAATAAAATTCATTTCACAAGAGAAGAAGGGGAACCCGAGCACATGTTTGGGAGAACATTAGTTGGGGAAAGAATCAGAAGCGAGGTGGCGCGCAGGGACATAAGCCCCGCTCCTCATCAGGGTATAATATGTAACCCCTTTTTTGAGTTAATAACAGAGGAAGGTTAGTTAGAAAGGACAAGTTTCTGTGTCATTGTAGGGAAACATGAGAGCACTGAGAATAGTGCAGCTGTAAATAATACATAAGTGTAAAAATAAAAAAGAAATCGTTATAAACTCTGTTATAAAAGGAAATCCCTCCGTCTGCTCTGCCGCACCTTGTCGCATCGTGTCAGTGTGAACGCGGGGTTAAAAACGCTCACACAGCCACTTGCACCAGCTCAGGAAGAGTCGCAAGCACCGGAACAGAGCGTGTACAGATTCAACGACTTGGTTACTCAGCAGGAATCGACACACATTCTCTATAAAATAAGTCCATAAAGATTTTACCGCCGTATTGATCTCCTGCGCCCTGAAGTTCTGAAATCTCAGATCGATAAAATCTTCATTAATTTATACATGTGTGTGTGTGTGTGTGTGTGTGTGTGTGTGTGTGTGTTGAAAAGGTCAGGCAGGCTCCAGGAATTCTGGGATGGAAAGTGACATTCTGTCCGATCACATGTATTAGACATGGACAACGTTCTTCTATTCCTCTTGGGAAATATAAACACCAAGTGATATTCAACATGGCCAAACAACGTGATGAAGATTCCTTTAAAACATTATGGAAGGAGCCTCCAGTGTCAATGTCTTCTAATTCCCCATCACACCATGACCAAGACCGTGAAGTTCACACTGCGTCCTAAAAACATCAAGGAACTTAGTTGGAATAGGGTCAAAATGGAAAAAATGGACATACTACTCCCTAGCCGCATCCCTTTCAGGTTCTCAATGCGTTTATCATGTTGTTATTAATTTCCTATCACAGACACATGACCGTGCGCTTAATGGTGTTAGTTATGTTGTTAACTGGTTGATGCCATAGTTACTATGTTCTTATTAAGTTCTTCAATGTCTTATTAAGTTCATGTTTAAAAAAACACGCCAGCTTCACGTCAAGAGAAACAGTGCTGCGTCCTTACTGGCTTCTCTTACATTCCTACCAAGTTCTTACTGCGTTCACCCAAATTTTTGAGAATGTTTTGGGAACGTTGTTCTTTCTTTATGATGCAGGGTATGATGTAGGATCATGCATAAAACTAATTCGTTCCTGTTAACCAAAAAGCTGTACATTCGTGTGCTTGATGGTTTTTGTGACTGCACTTGGGGACACTTTCAAAGTTTTCCCAATTTTTCGGATTGACTGACCTTCATTTCATAAAGTAATGATGCCGCTCGTTTTTCTTTACTTAGCTGCTTTTTCCCTGCCATAATATAAATTCAACCTCTTTGAATGAGAAGGTGTCCAAACTTATGGTCTATACTGTATATATATCCACTAAAAATGTCCCGTATTTAGCACACAAGTCGATACCATATCATAACGTTCATCCTTATCCTACCAGACCTACTGCATTAAAACAAACCTGCACTCCTCAGATGGTTAACAAACTGACTTTAACTTTGTTGTCG
>JAAGKR010001402.1:87832-90332 GCA_011419295.1 Clarias macrocephalus
CATTACAAACTCGACAAACCAGTACAGACGCTCCAAACACCTACCAAACTCTATAAACCAGTATAGACCTTTACAAAGCATTACAGGCTTAATGGAACATGTACAAACCTCTGTACTAGAAACACAGTAGAACAAATCTTTGTAGAGGTTTATAAAAGTTAGCATACGTTTGTAAAAGTGTGTAGAGGTTTTCAGACATGTGGACAACAAACCTGTTTCTGACTTTGCGGTAAGGAATTTGGTTTACTCTCTGCTCTGGGTCTCTGTGTTTTTGTTTGTATTTATGGGGAAAATGAGCCCCAGTGAAGCGCTTCCATGCCGCGGCTAATGAGTCGCAGCGACGAAATACACAGCGAAATCTGGGAATTTATACGCTTGAGTTCTACAGAACTTTTTATGGAAGTGGAACGCGGCGTTATGAAGCATGTGTGTAAAAGATGGAGAAATTGAGCTACACAACTTTAACCTAATTTCTTATTTAATTGTCTGTCTTTGTGACTAGCTTCACATGCACATAACAACTGCATGTGTAGTGTAAAGCCTGCAAGTAATCAGTCCTATACGTACCGTATGTAAGAGGGCAAATTAAAAACAAGCGTGACATGATTCCTGGTGGCAAAGATAAAAAAGCTGTATTTTTTCCGGACCTCCAGTTCATGGACAAGTTATCCATCGATTTTTTTTAAGGATCAGGCGTTCTCAATGTTCACGAGAACGACCGCTGAGAATGACTGATGATCGTTTACAGATGTATGGCGTTTCTTAAAACATTACTGCAGCTAAGAGTCTCATCACTGTAATGTGCTTCTGTAAATGTCAATCAGATCTATGGGATCAGTTACCAGAAATTTGATCACAAGTCCTGGTTTGACCTGAACACCCATTGCGGGATTGCAGGAAATCACATAAAAGTTAGTCAATCTATATAAACGCCTCTCGACCTACAATGAATGCACATTGCGTGAGTTAAAAATATTAACGTTGGAAACGCAGAGCACAAAGAAACACCTTGAATGTAGTCAAATTTATTTACTGTTTCTTAATATACTGTAGCATAACAATAAACCACATATTAAGATTAAAATAATAAAAAGAAAATATTATACATATCTTACTATTTTAAAGCATAAGTTCTGTTGTTTCATTAGGAGATTACTTACGCACCAAATTTTAAGCAGGCATTTCTAGAAAGACATTATTTTCAAGTAGAATTAAAAAAAAAAACACACACACACACAAAAACTTTAAATTAGTAATATGTGGCTTATATTATATGATGTCTGGTTTATAGAAAGAATATTTGATACATTTGTCTAAATTCATGAAAAATGTAAATAATGACCAAAAATAGTTAATAAGAAAAATTAAGAATTAAGAAAAAAAAATTTTTCTCTTACTGCAGTTAAAACATCTGGCCTTCCATGCATTATAGAATGCTTAGCTTAGCTGAGCTTAAACATGTTCAGCACCCTTACAGTACATTATCATAAGGTCTGGGGAAAGATCCTTAAATTCTTTGATAAAAAGTTTTCCACAACTTAAAAGGAAAGAAAAAATGTAAGCAGAACTATAAGAAATCAGCGAAACATGTTTCAAGCTTGAAATTTTCATATTCTGTTTGAGATATTTTCATTTGTGGTGTGAAATGTTTTTCATAAAAACAAAAATACAACCAAAAACCTTTTAACCAGTATTTCAACGGTAAAATCAGTCAAAAATAATTATATTTGTCTTCATAGCGCAACATTATAGAAGGAATACTGGACAATTTTAAATATAATTGTACTGTATTATCCTTATTCTTGAGCACTGCTGTACATGTTTTTCTTGTGACTTTGACAAATTCCTGCTTTTTACATCTACATTTGGCTTTGATGCATGATTCTGAAATTTTGGCAGACATTGTAGTGTGTGTGTGTGTGTGTGTGTGTGTGTGTGTGTGTGTGTGTGCCTCGTCTGTTTACCTAGACGCAAGACCCGACTCATATCTGATTCCTGTGTTTACAACACTTCCTGCTTGCCTGAAAGACTCTGAATCTTTTTATCATATCAACTTTTTATTTATTTACACTGCTATGTTTATATTTTGTACGCAAGTCCTCGCTTTGTCCCGGTCCCCACTTTGCACTTTGCTACTCTGTAGGTTTTTAATTCAATGTGTTTTTTTTGCTACGTTGTTTCCTTTCAAAGCTAAAGTGATTTACAGCATTTCACCTCCACTCTGACTAACCTTCATGAGTCATTTGTATCCTTTGTGATTTGAGTCAGATGGCAGATACCTAACAAAGTATTTTATAAATTCAGGACAGCGCCAAAACCCCCGGAAGCGTATTTACAGCGGTAAACGAACAAAGCCACTTTTTCCATGTTTTGACGAATTTGTGACGCAGATGACGCCAACACGCTCCAAACAGGGAAATAAAGTCCAGACCGTTGCCGTGAAAAATAAAAGCTTAATATTTATTTTCTTCATGGTGACTTAACGCTGAGCGAAAACATT
>JAAGKR010001402.1:92832-126819 GCA_011419295.1 Clarias macrocephalus
CACACACACACACTGTCACTCTTACCGTCGTCATCCTCCCAGCTTCTCTTGTTGCTCGGCGAGTCACACTCCGACCGGCTGGGTGCCACGCTGCACACGGCCACGCCTCTCCGTGTCATACTGCCCACCACTCTCGGTGACTCCGCCCCCTGTCGGAACGTACTCATCTCGGTCAGCTCCGCCCCCTTTCGGTCACCACTCCTCTTCTCCAAAGTCCCGAAGCACGGCGTGTAGGCCATCGGTCTCACCGGGACCTGAGGTGGCCCTGATAAGCTCCGCCCACCCTCCGTATAGAGGCCGATGGGTTCGCCAGACAATAAGCCCCGCCCACCCTCGGTGAAGAGGCTGATGGGGTCTCCGGAGCCACACTGCAGGGGCGGGAAGTGTCCGTTGGCTTTGTGCAGCAGCGCGGCGGTGGCGGGGTCCTGCACGAGCGACAGGTCGTTGCGCGAGTAGCTCTTCTGGAACACTTTCTTCCTGAAGGCGACGAACAGAAACACGAGCGCCATGATCAGGAACAGCACCACCGCCACGCCGATAAGCTCCTCCCGCCCAAAGTAGGCGGGGCCGGAGCGCATGTCAGGGACCAGGACGGGGCGGACGGCACAGGCTCCGCCCACAAACCCCGGTGTGGTGCAGTTGCAGTAGAAGGAGCCGAAGGTGTTGACACAGGAGGCTCCGCCCTCACAGCGTTCGCCACGCTCACACTCGTTTACGTCCTCTTCACACCTGCAGCACACACACACACAATTAATCAAGTGTATGGATTAGATTAAAACACTTATGAAATAAATTAAATAAACCTATTTAAAGACACACACACACACACACACACATTGCGTTAGTAATGAAAGAGTAAGAGAGTTAGAGAGAAACATCAGGAATGAATGGATGAGAGCAGAAGAGCAGAACGAGGAGGAGATGAGAGGTGAAAAAGAGATCTTTGGCTCCCTCTCCTGGTGGCTGTGTGTGTGTGTGTGTGTGTGTGTGTGTGTGTGTGTGTGTGTGTGTGTGTGTGTCTGCATGACAGGACTTCATCACACACTTCATTTCACTGAGAAATCCATGAACAGTAGCATGAACCGTTAACAAACCATTAACACCAGTAATAATACACCAGTAACACACCCCGACCAATAAAACACCACTAACACAGCAACACCATCCCTAATACACCCCGATACACATTAATACGCCACAACAGCACTAACGCAAGGTTATAACAACACTTATACCACCAATATATCATTAAAGCACAACTAATACCACAACTAACACACCATTAAATATATTTTAATACATAATTAACACCCTGAATAAAGCATTAATAAAACTTATTATACGTAATTTATTGTATTTCTGTTGGTTTTTATCGAATCGTAGTTAAAAAATTTAATTATGATAGTAATATGAAATGTGTGTGTGTGTGTGTGTGTGTGTGTGTGTGTGTATACTGACGTGATGCCGGTGTATCCCTTCTTGCAGCTGCAGAGGAAGGCGTTGCCGATGGGTTTACACACGCCGCCGTTTCGACACGGGTTCGGCGCGCACACGCCAACCTCGGTCTCACAGCGCCGCCCGGTGTACAGAGGACCGCAATTACACGAGAAACCTGAGAGAGATAGAAGGAGAGAGAGAGAGAGAGAGAACAGACACTCTAATCACCAGAAAATCCTACACACTCACACACACACAGCTGGACAAGCGGGGTGCGTTAATTATACGCCTAGCAAGAGAATAATGACGTCCACCAAAAACGACTGCAGAGTAATTATGCAGTAATTACTCTCTCCCTCTCTCTCTCTCTCTCTCACACACACACATTATAAATATTCTGAGCTGATATAATAATCACAGCTGTCAGCCAGTTAGCTGGGAATGTGTGCACAGCTCTGCTGAGATTGAGAAAGGGAAGAAAATGATTAACACACACTCGCACATTGCGCCGGGAAAAAAGTGAGCTTTGGTCTCGAACCAAAACACATCGTGTAGTGTTTAAGAGGACCTCAGGGAGAGCGGCTCCGCTTAAGAGCGTGAATAAATCCTGTTCAAGCTCGACCTAAAGACAGTGAATGTCAGGGTCAGCTAGAAAAGTTAAAAACAATTGATGGCGAAACTATCAGTGACGGAAAAACAATACTGAAAGTAAACGGAGAAATAATGCAGATAAAGCGTGAACGTTTTTGAACAGAGTATCATATTGCTTCATGATGTATAGTAGATACACTATAATAAAAGTTTCAGACAAATTACAGCACACACACACACACACAGAAATATACATTTTACACACATCTTACATGTGAGAACCTTCAACCCTATGCTACAGCCAAACTTGTCTATACACTTTAATCACAGTAAAAAAAAAAAAAAAAAAAATTGATTTATTGGGGACATTAACTCGGTCCCCACAATGACTTTTGGCCGGTCCCCACTACGTTACAAGAACTATAACTTTTACTGAATTAATGAATTAATTAATAATAAAAAAAACAGCTGTAGTTTTTGTAACGTAATGGGGACCGGCCAACAAACTCCAAAAGTCATTGTGGGGACCGATCAAATCTGTTATAAAAACTACACTTTTTATTGAATGAACTAATTAATCAACCAATTAATCAATCAACAAAAGCCTGTGGGTATAGTTTTTGTCCTCAATTAATGAATGAATTCAATAAAAGCTGTAAGCTGTAGTTTTTGTAACCTAGTGGGCTTATTGTGGGGACCGGACAAATGTCCCCATAACACCGAAACTCAGATATTTCTATTCTTTCTATCCTTTGAGGATACTTGGTCTCCAGCATAATACAAAAACATCTCCACACACACACCTCCATTGGGCAGGCTGGTGCAGGCGGCCCCATGGGCGCAGGGTTGGCGTGCACAGGGATCATGATGTAGGACGCAACCAAGCGTGACCTCGCCCAGCGTCGTCACCTCCACATGCGCGTGTGTCCGTGGGCGCGTAATTGTCGCCGCCGTTGCCTGTTTGTTGTGCAGCGGCAGGTCATCATCATTTAGCGCCAACGAGTCCAGGCAACCCTGGAACCCATCGGAACCAAGCTGCGCCCCCATGGAAATGGACCAATCGAGGCCAGGAAGGCGAGACGTAGGCGGGGCCTGTTGTGTCCAATCATCTAACGAGAGGCTGCTAGAGTTTCGACCCAACTCGAGAGTCACATGATGCCAGCGACCGTCACTGATTGGTCGGCTGGTGACTGTAAGGACCCCGCCACCTTCGGAGCAGCCCAGCTGTAGCTGGAGGCGTCCGTCCTCCATCTGTCAATCAAACACACAGAGGCGGGACTTAAGGTCACAAGCAGTAAGACAATACAGTTATCTATGTGTTTGTGTGTATATGAGTGTGTGTGTGTACACGGGACCTTTAGCATGGCACAGGGGGCGGGGTGTGTGTGCAGGATCACTCCGCTTCTCTGTAGCGTTCTGATACGGAGCTGCAGTTTCACGTCACCGCTCTTCCAGCTGTCAATCAAGTGGTACTTTATATAACTGTTGCCGTAGAAACTCAGAGAGGTGTGACCTGGACACACACACACACAGTTTTAATAAACATTTCTCTCAGAGAACGCTTACTCTGTATATTTACATCCAACTGTAGTAAATGTTTAGAATATTTGCAGAAATTTGTATAAACGTCTGTAAATTTGCATAGATTTCAAGACGTCATCAACAAATCATGAATGTTGTCTGTTGCCTGAGAAATTTAACTCACATACAGTGCTTAGTAAGGACACACACACACCTGCACACTCTTCTAGCTTCCCTGGTGGACACTGGCAGGCGTATGGTCCTCTATTGTTGTCCGTCTTCACACACTGCATGTCATCGGGACACACAACATCCTCACACACCTCCGCCACCGCAGCACACCGCCCGTCTGTCAAAGAAAGAGATAGACGTTATGATATCAATAAAGAAACTTTACGAAAAGATAGTCAGTTCCAATAGCAGGTCAACACACACATACACACACACACACACATACACACACACACAAGTTAAAACAGGGGGGGGAGGGGGGTAGGGGGGGGATACTTTTGCAAGCTAGTGTATCAGCGGTCGTCCCTCTCTCATGACTCACCAGTGCAGACGCAGCGTGCGCTCCGTTGGAACCGCGGTGAGACAAAGCTGCTGGTGCTGGTGGTGTACGTGAGGAGTGCGTGTGTGTCGAGCGTGATGGTCTGTTCGCAGCGCGCCTCGCCGCACTCCAGACCCGAACAGTTTTTATCCAGAACGGCGGAAACACGCAGGACCTGTTCGAGCCGCCGCCGGGCTGCACTCAACTTCTGGCTCACCAGAGCTGCTGCCAGGAAGCCGCCACCCCCTGGAGCCTCCACAGCCAACAGGAGGTCGAGCTGGCCTGTGGTCTCCACCGGCTGCACGCTGAGCACATGCAGGGCATCGGGCGTCGCCGTTCCCATGGCATCAGAGATGGCGCGGCGAACGGCGGTGAGGTGCCGTGAGACAAAGTCGTGCGGCGAGACGCGCTCGAAGCGCACTGTAACGGCGTGGCGCAGCATAGCAGCCGACGCCCACTCCACGTGCACGCTCACGGGTACGCTCACAGAAAAACGGCCGTCCGTCACTGTGGCGTTCAGAGAATACCGACCCGCATCTAGGCCGGACAGAGCGATGATGCGTCCGTCACGTGGGTTCACCTGAGACGGAAAGGAAGATGGAAGATTTACCGTAGGGTACGCAGAGCCAATTGTAACAAAGAGCAGCACATAGTGTACACACATACCTTAAAGAGGCTGTTCTGTTGGTGTGTGTGTCCATAGGTGAGGATGTCGAAAGCGTCCTGGTCCGTGGCGTGAATTTGACCAATCACGCCACCTGGGAACTCATCTTCCACCGTGACTATGTGCACATGTAGTGGAGATGCTACAGGCACGTGCACGCTCTCTTCGATCACGCGCACGTGCACTAGCGTTGTTGAGGACAGAGGGGGCCTGCCGGAATCACGGGCCTGGAGAACCAAGATTGGGTAAGTATATATATATATATATATATATATTAGTAATAAAAACTTGGGCTGTCAATATTAACTTGTTAACATCTTTGATTAATCTGGACATTTTAATGTGATACTATTTTTTTTAATGCAAATTAATCATATGACCAAGTTTGACCCTAATGGCTTCCCATAATATCATACCATAAATACCCGGCTGTTGTAATTATAATTACCATTGGCATGTTTAACGCGGATAATAAGATGACTGAGATTAACTAGATTAAAATTATTAACACTAATAAAAAAAAATTATATTTCAGCACCAAGCTAAAAGCCAAGCTACACTGATAGGTGTTCGTAAGTACAGGAGTAGCTGAAGTAGAAATTACAATTACGCTTAGTAAACTTATTACACAATATAACTTGATTATATGAGGTTGGTCTCACCTCAACCTGAATGATGTACTCCGTTCTCTCGGACCTGCGGAACATCTGATTGGATGTTATAAGCCCCTCCCTGTCCATCGTGAACCACAGCCCCTCATTTCCCGAAAGGATGCGGAACTGGAAAGGCGGGCCGTTGTGGGCGGCGTCTTTATCGGTGACTGACAGCTGCAGGATGCTCGTCCCGATCGGCTTATTCTCCTGCCGATAAAAGTGTGAATCGTAGTCAGATTATTTTCCCCCATATATTTTTATACACTGCTGTATTACTGTCACTCGTTGAGTGTACCTGAATAACCGCCGTGTGATTGGCTGGAGAAAAAGTGGGCGGGTTGTCGTTGATGTCAGAGATGTCGATGTTAACGGTCACAGTTGAAGACATGGACGGAGTTCCGTTGTCCAGAGCTCTTATTGCCAAAGCGTAACCCGCAATCTGGAGAAACAGACAGAATTTGAGACAAATAAGGAAGAATTACAGAATATTTAAACAATGGACAATTACATAATGTTATAATTAACAGTACAATGTATAATATGATTGATTTCTAGTGTAAGATTGCAGCTGTAAAGTTTCTAATATAATATAGACCACTAATGTATAATTTCTAATAAAAAATTTGGCACTCACAGACTCTGATTTACAAACATCCCGGATAAAGAGGCTAATGTATGCATGCAATCTGCACGTTATTTACGGGGAATAACGAATCAGTGATGTTGCGTGCTAACAAACGGAGAAGAACCACGATTTTGCATGTGATAATTGGGCTGTTAAATTCTCTCAGAATGTGTTGATTAATTTTTCGATCACAGCGGCAGTGTCATTAGTTCAGCTTGCAAATCACAGGTTTTTATTCATCACTTCTGTAGTAACAGCTCGTTCACTGGGACTCGTACGCCGGATGTGTCGCGTAACCTATCGCTTATAATAACCAGCGCTGTCATTAAACAAAGCTGTACAATCATTGATATGGCTAACAATATAAGGAGATTATTTATTTTACGAATTATGGAAGGAGTCTGTGCTTTGTAGAAGAACATTTTTTGGGGAATTAGGAAAGTCTTCAGTGTGTCACTGGAACATTAGAGAAATAAGACAGCATTGACTGTGTATACTGAAGCTAGGATAATGTAAGTGATATCAGGAAATAACTAGAAATAGCTAAAACGTAAGTGTCATTATAAAAACACACTCTAGATACAATATGTGTATTTAAATTTACCCATGGTTCCTGGGGTGGCATTCTTCTGAACCTTAACTGTCAGTTCAATACCAGTGAAAGTAATTTATTTGCACTTGTAAATAGAAATCACTTTTTGACTCAAATGATAGCTGATAATTTGTCCTCCGACACGGTGCGCTTGTAGTCATGGCAACTGTGATGCATTCCCTCACCGCTTCTCGATCTAGCTGTTTGTTGACTTTGATCTGGCCCGTCACGGGCTCGATGAAGAACTGGTTCTCGCGGTCGCCGTTGACGATGGAGTACAGGATGTCACCGTTCACCTGGCTGTCGATGTCCTCGGCTGTCACCTAAGCAACCAGGCCGAAGCGTCATCTCAAAGTCAACTTACAGCTCTTCATCACACCATCATTAATAAAACAGTAAGCACCCAGCTTGTTGATTCTGTCAGATTTGGTTACCTTGACGACCGCATCACCGATGTTAGCGTCCTCCCTGATGATGGCGCTGTAAACGTCACGCCCGAACATCGGCGCGTTATCGTTGACGTCCGTTATATTGATGTTCACCATGGCAACAGCGGTAAGGGGCGGAGTTCCCCCATCACGGGCTTCTACTGTCAGAAAGTAATCTTTACAGGTCTCAAAGTCCAGAGGGTGAGACACGGAGATCTCGCCTACGCACACATAGACACAAACACACACATACATCACATTATCGTCATGCTCTTAAAACGCACACTGTGCACACTTCAAAGGTCATCTATAAATAATACTGTGCATTCTTCTATGCAGTTATTCTCTAGTATATACAGTATTATGTGATCGTGTATGATGCGCCTTTGAAAGAAAACACAGTGCTTTGCAGAAAACAATACACAGCATCCATCTGGAGCGTCTTTAAATATCTATGCAAAGCAATTATTAAGGAAACTTTGTGCAAACGTGAGCTGTAAGCTGAAAAGTGTATGGAAGTGTGTGTGCGTGCGCGGGTGTGGGTGAGGGGGGTCGGTGAGATTAAGTGTGTGGAAAGGCGGGTGGCTGCGATTTAGGACACAAACCGCCTCGGGCTGTCGATATCTCAGCTTTATATACTGGCTAGAACAGCGAGTGCTGAATTGCATTATAGAATGAAGTGTGTGTGTGTGTGTGTGTGTGTGTGTGGTCCTATAACTTATGTGGTCAAATAAGCATGGATAAATTTTAGCCTAACAAATTGAATTTAATTTCATTTTGACAGATTAATTCCAAACACCAGAGCAGAAAGTGGAAGCTAGCATGGCGTCTATAACATCTTAAACTGAATACTAGTGTAGCTTAATGTAAAAAAAATTAATAAATAAATAAAAAAAACTCTGAGCTTTCTGATACAATATTCACTGAAGTCAGCACTATTAGCTAACTTACTGCACTTTCCAGACAAAACCAAACATACTCAATGTATTGCATAGCAAGCATTCCATGCTAGCTTGCTAGCTGAATGTTCATCATTGACAGCAATTTCTTCTTAAAAGAAGGCATCCATCTCCTCAAAAGTAACTTTACACACAAAAAAAGATGTTTTATGTGTATATACAGAGTCTCTTAGAAATCATGTCAGGTTTAGGTCATGTTAACTAGCTGAAAAAAACATTAGCAGGGAAAACGATGAAGATTTTATGACTTCAAAATTCCTTTCAGAATTTTAACAGGTTTAGCTCATGTTAGCCAGCTAATCAAAATTAGCAGTGAAAATGTTAATATTAATGAATATGATTTCAAAATCCTCTCAGAAATTCTGTCAGGTTAGTTAGCTATGTAATTAGCCATGAACCATTTACAGTGGTACCTCGGCATACCAATTAAATCTGTTGTGGAGATTAAGGCAAAATTTTGTAGTGTGAGTGGGTCAGACAGGGGGCTGTTCATATGCCGAGGTACTACTGTATAAATACAAATACTCTCAGCAAACATGTCAGGCTAACAGAATAAGACATCTTCATGTTTATTGGCTGGATGTAAATAATATGACGCCATTTTGCAACGTCTCATAGATGCTTTAGAAAGCTAACGAACAAAACATTCAGCCAGCATATAAAAACAAACCATGACCCAGGAATTTGTCTAAAACTTGACATCTTAAATAATATCATGTCTAGGAGTCAAACAGTACCTACCTTCTGACTATAGAATTATGTTGGTTTGCTACTTAGCATGTTACCATGTAGGAAACAGATATACTAGCTTTCTACTTATCATGATAGTATGCTAGTATCTGGGAAACATACATACCCGTTTGCCCTTCAGCACAGAAAGTGTAAGTGTAAGATTTGTCTTTTCACCTGTGTGTGTTTCAATGCTGAAGTGTCCTTGTGCGTTCCCAGACCGGATGCTGTAATAGATGTCAGCATTAGTACCAATGTCCTTGCTGTGCGCATGGACACGCAGCACCGCGGTACCAGCTACTGCATCCTCGCCCAGTGTAGCGCTGTAGTCACGCCGCTCAAACACTGGGGGATTGTCATTTATGTCCAGAATGGCGATGGTGAGATTGGCGAGAGATGAGAGACGGTATGGGACGCCTAGGTCAGACGCCCGGACCACCACGAGGTACGAGGATTGGACCTCACGGTCCAGTGGTCGCTCGAGGGCCACCACACCAGTCCACTTATCGATAGAGAAGACCCCTTGAGCCGAGTCGACTAGTGAGTACACTACCTTACGGCTCTCACCTAAGACAGAGAGATGGACAGAACAAGAAACTTTCAAAGCTTTCCATGTTCAGGTTGAGTACTAAATACAAAAGTTCATTATGAGTGTCATGTAACATGCATTCGGTAGGCTGCTTTAAGAAAACGTCCAAAGACAACCTAGAAACTTGGTGTCTTCCTTTGACTACAGACTCTCACCATACACTTTTACCCAAAATTTCAATAGGTTTCCATGTCTAGGATACAAATTTTCAAGATTTGGAATGGTAAAGAAACCGTCTAATGATGAGTTTTAAACAAATTTGTAATTTGTAAGTGTAATTTCCTGGCTACATCAAATAAAGCAACTGCATCAGTTGCTTAGAGTGTGGTGCTAATTATGCCAAGGTCGCTGGTTCAATCCCCATTTGGGCCGCAAAAAGCTTCAAGGCAGTATTGGCACAACAGTTAATGTTCTCTGTTAATGATCAGAAGGTCAGGGGTTCAAGCCCCAGCATAGTCAAGCTGCCACTGAACTGCCTAACAAGTACATAGGCTTCTTTACTTTCTTCTTCTTCTTCAGTTCATTGACCAGTTACCTAATTACATCTAATCAACATGGCTGCTTACAATGTTTAAAGTTGCAGAGCATCTCATACATCAAGGTTCCTTTTGGTTAGAAACTACTGTAGGGTTCTTACATCCCATTAGGACACCTTAAACCCACTGAGATGCCATGTAATGGTCTCCAAAGTGGATGCAACCACTTGTTGCCTTTCTGCCAATGTCTCACAAAAGCTCAAGCCCAAAATGATTCATAGGTTGGCTGAACACTTCAAAGCCATCTTAAACCAACACGGAACTGATTGAAACCCTACCAAATTTTACCATGCTACAGGAGTAACACAATCCTTGTGTTTTTGCAGAGGCAGTTTGAACATTATTTGGAAGTCTTTTGTGGAGACTGATTGTGGAATGTTTGGGAAGAACTCAGTGTAGAGGTATGGAAGTGATCAACAGGTGGTTAATTAGGAAGGAAGTTCAGCCCCATTAAAATTCACAAGATACCCACTCTAAACATTATTCCAGCTGGGGCTCTTTATCTGTCTATCAGCCAGGTCTGGCTGAAGGCTGGAAAATTAATTATGATAAAACTGTCTACAGAAACAGTCAAATGATATTGGTGATATCCGTTACAGTAAAACTTCTAAATATGGTCCTGAAGAACACCTGCAAGAAACCGATTCTGGTCCAGAATGCTTGGGACATGCTAAAGTTCTTTATTCTTGTTCTTTAATTTTCTTTATTTTGAAAACGTAATGGTGTAGCAACCTTGCGAGCTAGATTCCTCAAACAGTTACCACACTCAATTACCTCTCTCTGTGGTTCGTTAGACAGTAAGAAACAACGTTATAAGAACTTTCGTGGACAGCAGAAGAAAGTAGAGGTACAGTAGAAAAGTAGTAATTGTTATTATAAACTCCAGGACAAATTTCAGCAAATGTTCCTTGTCAACAATGTTGCAGAACAGGCAATACTAAATGGCCATAAGTATGTGAACACCTGAACATATGAGAACTTTCTCCAAACTGTTGCTACATAGTTGAAGGCACACACTTGTCTAGAATGTCTTTGTATGGTGTAGCATTAAGATTTCACATTACTGAAAGTAAGAGACCCAATCCAGTTCCAGCATAACAATGTGGTCCATGAAGATATCGTTTGCCAAGTTTAAAGTGGAAGAAAGAGGGGCCCAGGGGCACAGAGCACTGATCTAAATTCCATTGAACAATAATTGGGAATTCTTGGACTTCTTGCCTGACATCATCTCACTAAATGTATGTATCCACACTCCTTAAACCAATGTAAAGTCTTTCCAAGGCTTTTATAGTAGCAAGGGGGTACAGGGTACATGTCTGAAATTTGTGAATGGTGCGATGGTCAGGTGTTCATATACATTTGACCATAACAGTGCACAAAATAAAGTACAGTAGGCACTATTATCATGTCCTGGCAGCTGCTGGAGAAATGGAACTTAATCGACTTCTCCAAAACCCTTATTGCAGTGAAAAAGCGATTGTCGAATATCCTACGAAAGTGTGACTGCTCTGAAAAAAATAAATAAGTAACATGCATCCTTCCGGAGGTCCACGAGTCCTTAAGCGGATTGGCTTCTGAGTCTTTCTGTGTCAGCAAGACTGCATCCCCAGTCCAGGTTGTCAAAGTAGCTCATATCCTACTCCATCAAGAGATAAACCCCAACACTGGTTTCATCACAGGATTCTGGCTGGATGAAATGAGATTTCACGGCAGTACAAAAACCCACGTCTTCGACCCGGACTGAGCTGGGAGGACCGCTAAAGGATGCAGCTGATAATATATACAACGGAATACGGTTAAACATTTACAACACCATCTTAAAAAAAAAAATAGGAAAAGAAATTTTTACCAAATGTAATACTAGAAACCCCAACAGAGTTTTGGTTGTTCACCATCAATGGAGGCGTCTTGTTTGCAGGGGACGCAGGAGAAATATTCAGGCAGCAATCTATCCTTAAACAGCGACATTGCCCTAAGCAGGCCTCAGTCTGTTTTAGCCAGCTGAGACGATCAGGAAAAAAAAAAAAACCCTGAACAAAGCAAGTATAGTCTATCAACTTAATGTTTTCACCAGATTCTTGGCATTTTCTTGATGGGAAAAACATTACAGCACGTCCAGGATACACTCATGGACATGTCACACATGAGGTCACCGTCCACAGAGATCCTATTCACTCCAGATAATTCTGTCTGTTTCTAGCGGGATGAAAAGCAGGTATTAATAAAACAGCTAAAGACAGGCCTGAAATCTTGCAGAATCACTCATCGGGCAGCTCGCCATGTCGAGATCACACTGGCATCGGCTGCTTTTTCGAGCAGAGTGAAAACCGCCTGTAGTGGAAAAAATGTGACCGAAGGCATGTAGCAACACTGCAGAACAGATCGCATACTTGCACAGGGACTCATCAATAATGCAGGAGATGCTCGGAAGCATTGGAGCAGCACTATGAGTGTGTGTGTGTATGTGTGTGTGTGTGTGTGTGTGTGTGTGTGTTTCGTACCCAGGTCTGGATCTATGGCATTTAGCTGTGTAAGTAGCGCTTTCGAAGCCGTGTTCTCATAAACGCTGGTCTCGTAGTGGGCGGAACCAAACCTCGGAGGGTTATCATTAACATCCAGTAATGTGATGGAAACAGTCGCCTCACACGAAAGCCCACCCCCGTCTGTCGCCCTGGCAACAAGAGAGTACCGCTCAACTTTCTCCCGGTCCAATGACGTGGCTGTTTTTAGCTCTCCTACAACACACACACAATATCAGCATCTTATGATCAAACAGATACACACAAACAAACAGTCAGACAGACAGACAGACAGACCTGTGTAAGGGTGTATGCTGAAGTCCTCAGCCCCGCCCCCAGACAGTGTATACTGGAGTTGTGCATTAGATCCGATGTCTGCATCCGTCGCTCTGACTCTCACGATCAGATTTCCAACAGGTACATCCTCAGAGATGGATGCAGCGTAAACCACCTAAACACAGACACATAAACACAGACACACACACACAAGCACAAATATTTGTACGTGCCATGTTTTTGAGTTTTGTCAGTATGTACAGTATATATGTGTGTTGGCACGTGTTTGTGCGTGTCTTACCGGGTCGCACACGGGGATGTTGTCGTTGGCATCAGTGACGAGCACATGGACGGTTGCCGTGGCAACGTGTAGGCCGTCAGTTGCCGTGACGTTGATGACGTAACGCTCTTGCTGCTCACGATCCAACGGCCGCTTCACGTATAGCTTCCAATCGGAGGAAAGTAAACTCAGGGCGAAAACATCACCGCGGTTACCACCTGCATGCACACACACACGAACAAACATGCTGTTTAACAATTACGATTCTACGTATTTACAATACACAACTACTCTCACAGCTAGTCATATGTGTAGCTAGCCTTGTAGCTAGTCGTAAGTTCAGATGGTTTGGAGCTAGTCGAATGTGTAGCTAGTCATAGATGAAGCTACTGTTGGAAATTGATAATATTTGTAATATTTTTGGTGGCTGGAACGGATTATCTGCATTTACATTATTTCCTATGGGAAAATGCGTTTCGCAATGTGAAATTTCGCCTAAAGAACTTGCCTCCGGAACAGATTAAATACGTGTGTAGAGCTACCGCTGTCTGTAGTTAGTTTTTTAGCTAGTCCTATATGTAGCTAGTCTTGTAATTAGCCTTGTGCATAGCTGGCCCTGTAGCTAGGTCTTACATGTAGCTCTCACTACATTTTTTATTTTCGAGAGAAAAAAAATTGGTAGAACAACAAACACAGTGTAGATTTCTTTCTTCCACAAGTTATTCGCGCGCGCACACACACACACACACACACACACACACACACACACACACACACACACACACACACACACACACTATTTCCCTAAAGGTCACAAGCATTTTTGTCCCCATAACATCTTTCATCTACTTGTGGTTGGTTGGTGAACATGATGTCATTCCCAAAAGGCAATAAACACACACACACACACACACACACACACACACACACACACACACTTATACATATTTATAACCAGTCATACAGGTTCATTAATATCTACTGTAATAATTACGCTTTTTATTTTCATTAAAGTTATTAATGGAAAACACTCATGGGCACAAATACATCACACACACACACACACACACACACACACACACACACACACACACACACACACACAAAGAGAGAGAGAGAGAGAGGCTAAGGAAGAATTGGTAGAATGATGGATAGAAGAAATTAAATGGAACACGGTAATCTAAAAGAGTTATCTCAATGAGTGTCCAATCAGTGTGCTCTTACACAGACGTGATTCACACATAAACTCATGCGCATACGCGCACACGCACACACACACAAACATATGTATTTATTTACAAAGATTGCAGTTTAAATCTGTTGGAGGCTAATAACACATAAAAGCCCTTTTTGTCTTTTTCACTTTATTCCCCCCCCCCCCCCAGCACATATCACTTTATCCGCTTCATCACTTGCTGTTATTTGCGCTTAATTATTTTCTCCTTTTGAGCCAACAAACACAACATCAGTAGAAAAGACCACACACACGCATACATTTATTAGCCCCCTTTTGTGATTTCCTAATTAAATGCGTTTTACATTATAGCCATAGACATACGTTTCTAAAAAGGTTTACGCTCTAAAATATTACAAATGCTCTTTACAAATATCTTTACTTATTACTGTCACTGAGTAGTTTTGTTGAAAATTTTGAACATTGAAAAGTCACTTAAATGACTAACATGAAAACCATCAAAGAATGTGTGCATAAGTAGCTAGGTTAAGCTAGGTTAAAACAAAAACAACAACAAAAAACAACGAAAATCTATACATGACCTGACTTAAAAATGGCATAGCCGTGCCCTTTGATAATGACATTTTTTCCTCCTTGCTGTGTCTCTGTTAGTCGTCTCTTGATGCGTAGTGGGAAAACATTAATGGACAACTTGCAAAATTTTAACAAATTCATTAAAACAATATCTAACAATTTAACAGTTTATACAAATTTAGTTCATTTAAAGTTATGAAAAAAAAACTATGTTTTAAAAAATGTCAAATTGAAAATTCTGAAATTGTCCTGTGATTAAATTTGTTACATGATTCACTAAAGCTAGCTAAATTGTGCTACAGTAGCTTAGTAAGTAAAAACTGTAGTAAGAAATAGGTCATTTGTAATGAAAAAATTAGTAAAATATGCAAAACTTTAGTTCTCATCAGTGATCCGGTTTGCAAAATAAATGAAAGAGAAAACTTGGTTTCGTCTTAGTTTGTCATCTAAAAATATGAATGAAGAAGTCATGAAGAATAAGCGAGCTTGGAAGAAAGTAGCAGGGATTCAAGTAGAACGTTGAGTTAGCTTGCTTTGCTAATATGCCTACAAAGCTAGTTTAAACCCTAGCATGTATTTACGTACTGTAAGAAGTCAATAAAAAGATAAAATAATTTAGGTTATATATTTTAATATAATTTAAAAAGAACAATAAAACAATGTTAGAGAAAATACAAACTACAAAACCTCCAATTCTGTTAGTCATATACTGTAGATCAGTATGTAAATAATTGGGTATAAGACAATTTCAGGATCCGTCCTTTTTTTTTCTAAACAGACAATTATCGAAAAAAAGTTATAAATAATGTTGCCATTTTACAATCCTGTTACGTAGGAAAATATTGGGCTACTGAAGCACACATTATTTATAAAATTTGTGTCCGATTTTGAAACATTCAAATCGAGTATGTCTTAATTCAATTAAAAAAGCAAGGACTATCTGCTCAGGCATGTCGCCAAGAGCGGACAGACTTTACCATAAGGCGTTACGTCTGTTATCGCCAACTGTGTTGGTGTTTAGCGATTTCAGGCGTATTAGTCAGGATGGGCTTATTTAATAGCGAGTTTATTTGTAGCACAATACTTTGCTGCATCGATTCAAATTAATTCTGCAAAATATTTGTATTTAAAAATTTTCAATTAATTTATTTGTACACACACTTTAAATGTGCGCAATAACCCCTCGAGTGGCCACTTTAATAGGAACCCGAAAGTTCCTGAAGGTTAGATGTGTTGTGAGTGGATACTAAGAAGCTTTACTGCTCATTACTTTAGTACAGAGTGGCTATTTTAGTTATAGTAGCTGCGCCAACTTGAACCAGTGTGTGTAAACTCAACCTTTCTGGCAAACAGACAACCATGCCACAGAAATAAATATATAAAGGAGCAAATGTACAGGTGTTCCTAATAAATTGGCCAGGTATGTTTGCCATTTTTATGGTGCTATGTTTTTTTTCCCCTGGTTCCAGGGTTGAAATGTGGGACTCCTTCCTTTCTTCTTCACTTCTCCTCTCTCTTGTTCTGTCATCTATCTTCTATCGTTTTTTAAATTCTTTCAATTTCTTTTTCATTTTCTGCCTGTCACTCTCTCGCTGTTTTTTCACACAGCTCTTTTCCTCTCTCTCTCTCTCTCTCTCTCTATCTTTCTCTCTCTCCCGCTCTCTTTTCCCGTTATGTGTTTATATCACACCTCTGTCTGGGGGTGTGAAGAGTCCATTAGTCAGTGTTTGACCTTTGAGTTTGTCTGAAACCGAAGGGATTTAAACATCAAAGGAAGAGAACCAGACGTAAGCGAAAATGAGGGGAAAAAAAGAGAAAAAAATTTCCAGCCAGAGCCGCACTGGTATAGATACGGAGAAGTGTAATTGAAATATGTGTGTGGGGGGGGTTGAGCGAGTGCTGTGAAGTTGAAACTTCATAAAATTACACACAAAAAAATGTTTACAGCCACTGAGGCTGTGCTTCAATCTAAATTCTGCCTTAGTCAAAGTGTGTGTGTGTGTGTGTGTGTGTGTGTGTGTGTGTGTGTGTGTGTGTGTGTGTGTGTTTGTGTGTCCTGGAACTCAGGCAGCTCTTTAATGCAATGCAATGCTATGAATTTCTAAAATGATATACAGGCTGCATCTGAGTGTGTGTGTGTTGTCCTCTACGAAGGTGCATTCTGCAAAATCATAACTACATTTGACACTGTGTGATGAGGTGCACAGCTGGTTCTTACGATGGGGTTATTTCCTACACAAATCAATCGAACGTTCATGACGGCGGTGTGTATTACTAATTTACTCTTCATTTCCACTCCAACCTGAAGTGTGTGTGTCTAGGGTCCAAAAGTCTGAGTGCACTACAGAGGACTGTTTTTATTTCAGCATTTTCATCGCTGAAATGTTTGGGGTTGAATAAATTAATATTTATTTTCACCACTAGAGGGCATCTGTGCTATGTTAGAAAAAAGCTAAAAAAAAAAAAAAAAAACATATTCAATCCATCAATCCATATTCCTAAAGTATCATGATGCAGTTTGAAGGCAGATCCTCAGGTAGGCAGCATTTATATCTGGTGTTTATCTACTACTGTGACTGATGTCAGAGCTTTTCGTTCTTTTTCTGGCGTGGTTTATAAAAGCCAATTAGATTTCCTACCTAATGTGACCTCATATAAGACTATACCCTCCCCTGGTTTATAGTTTATATATAAACATAAAACAACATATTATCTGAGGGGTCTATCAGCTGGAGCATGAACACTTTGGGGGAGGGCAGAGACTTTTCAATGGTAAAATATTGGACTTCTTAAAGAATATTGCACCTTACTAGGTGTAAAAGAAATACTGAAGGTACTAAAGGTACTAAAGGTAATACTGAAGGTACTAAAGGTACAAGCTTCAGGCTACAACTGAAGCTACGAGAAAAGTGAGTATTCTTTGTCCTAAGACCTCTACTAGTTCAAGGTCCATCCTGGGGTAAGACAGTAATAAAGAAATCTCACTGGGGCAACACGCTAAAAGCGATGCTGTGTTTGATGACACTCAGGGATATACTAAACACAATGTTTATCAAGATTATTTTTTCAGGTCAATCGCTGGACAAGGAGACACCAAGGTGTACACTAATGCAGTTGCTCCATAATAAAATGCAACTCATGTGAGCAGGAATGCAAAAAATGGGGTTTAACATCCCATAATATAACCTGTTTTTTGCTGTAGGATATAGGTATTCAAAGGCATAACATCCCAACATCTCTTCATAAACAATTTTCCCTTCAAACACAATTACAGCTTGTTTCCAAACAACCCAATATGCTCTTACTATTAAGACATTTCTTTCTCTCACCTGTGATGTGGTAGGAGACCTGACGGTTGCCAGGAGAGCTATCATCATCACGGGTGTTCAGCACAGCAACCACTTCTCCAGGTGCGTCACTTTCCCGCACGCTGCCGTAGTAGTGTGGCTGCAGAAACTCAGGCATGTTGTCATTGTTGTCGCCAACGGCTATGGCAACCGTGGTTGAGGACGACAGACTGGCAGGGTCTCCGAGATCAAATGCCCAGACTGTAAGACTGTGCATGGGGTTAAGTTCATGATCAAGGTCTTTTAGAGTTGAAATCCACCCAGAAGTGCTGTCAATTGTAAAATAGCTCCCACTGTCCTTTAAATCCTCACTTCCTGATCCAAGAAGCCCGGGTGGAGCAAGGCTGTACGTTACCTGGCCGTTGGCTGACCAGTCAGGATCCACTGCCAGCACCTGGAGGATTCTGGTACCGGCAGGAAGTCCCTCATTGATGGAGGCCTCGTATGAGTTGGATTCAAATGCTGGTTTGTTATCATTTATGTCCAGAATTTTTACTTCCACATCTACGACAGCAACTGAATCTACAAGTCCTTGCTGCAGGGTTGCAGTCACTTTAAAATGGAATTCAGGAATTTGTTCACGGTCCAGTGGTTTTTCCAGTTTTATCATTCCACTGTCTTTGTCGACGACAAAAAAACCATCGTTATTACTCTCCATGGTCTGACCAATCACAGCAGAAAAACTGACAAGTAAGGAGTCCTTTCCGCGCTGGCTCTGCAGATGCACTGCTCCTACTGTGGAACCAATAGGTGTATCCTCTTGAATGGTAAAGGAGAAATGTGGTTGAGTGAAGACGGGCACGTGGGCATCGTTTGAGAGGACGTGAATGTACACAGAAATCAGAGAATGGCGGACTGGTATACCACTGTCTGAGGCTTTCACAAAAAAAGACAACACTGACCCTTGAAGAGGGCTGAAGTTCCCTTTGGTAACGACCCAACCACTATCAGGATCTATATCCAGCAATTCTGTGACTTGAATACTGGCTTCACTGTATAAGCTGTAGCCAATCTCTCCATTGAGGCCCTGATCAGCATCCCAAGCCTGCACTTGTGTCACTAAAGAGCCAGGCTCCACCTCTGCTCGAACACTAGCACGGTATTCTGAAGCATCAAAAAGTGGGGCGTTATCGTTCTCGTCTAGCACTGTAACCCGAACATGGCAGTATGCTGTTTTTCCTCCTGTGTCGACTGCTGCAATAGACAGCACAAATTCATTTTGCTCTTCCCGATCCAACCTCTCCAGAGTCGATATCTGACCACTGCTGTCTACACTAAACAAGTATCGTGCTGTATCTGAAAGCAAAACGTAGTGCACTTCTCCGTACGGTCCAGGATCAGCATCCTGAGCCCTAATCATAATGACCTTAGATCCAGCTGGCATGTTTTCTCGTACCTCTGCTTCATACATGCTCTGTGTGAACTGCGGAGTGTGCAGGTTAGCCCAATCTACATGTACGTGCACTTGTGCCGTGCTGGTGAAAACGCCATCAGAAACGCTCACGTTCAAGCTGACAGTGGGAGGCATGCGCTGTGTGCGCCGCTGTCCACTCAGACTCAGAATGCCTGAGGACGCATCCAGGTCGAACAGCAATCGCTCGTTTCCTAAAACCAACCCGTAATGTAGTCGGTCAACATCAGACTGATCTGCATCAGACGCCTGAATGCACATGACAAAGTGGCCTTTGGGTGCAAGTTCATAAACGGCGGCCTCGTACAGTAGTTGATTGAAGACTGGAGCATTATCGTTCGTATCTGTCACCTGAACTGTGACCTGCACCTCAGTGCTAAGAGGAGGAAAGCCGTTATCAGTCGCCTTGACAAAGAAAACATAGCGCTGAATGGTTTCATGATCCAGGGAGCGAGCAGTCAAGATTAAGCCACTACTGCTGTCAATGTGGAAATGATCTGTGCTGTTGCTGCGGTCGGGGATGATCTGGTAGCGAATTGCTGCATTTTTTGCCGAGTCTTTGTCTGTTGCTTGGACCTGTAAAGCAGGAGTGCCGATCATGGCTGATTCAGAAATTACTGCTTTATAAACTGGTTGTTCAAACACAGGTGCATTATCGTTCATGTCTAAAACTGACACCTCTACATCCACCTCTGCTCTAGCTCCTGTAAGGCAGTCTGTTGCCCTAATGATCAGTTTGTGGACCGGGTTGCTCTCAAAGTCCAGAGGGGCTATAACACTGATGATACCAGTGTCAAATCCAATAGAAAAAATGGTATCAGGGTTGCCATGTGTGATAGTGTAGAGAACATTTTGTCCTTCTGGACTGCTGGCATTGATTCCTAAAATTGGAGTGAACACTGGCACATCCTCACTCACTTTAACAGAATAGAATGGCCGGTCAAATACAGGCATTGCCCGGTTGACAACAGTGACAGGGAAGGTGATAGAAGAAGACAGTGATGGTGTTCCACTGTCACGAGCAAAAACCAGGATTTGATATTCCACACTGGACAGATCGGCATCAAATGCCTGGCGTAACCTCAGCTCACCGCTGATACGGTCCATTTCAAAGTGTCCCAGCTCATCCTGCAGAAAGTAACTGACCTCTCCATTTGGACCTTTGTCACTGTCCACAGCTGTCACACGAAATATGGACACCCCTGGTTCTGCCTCCACCTGCACAGCTGCATAATACGGGAGTCCCACGAAAATGGGTGCGTTGTCATTGACATCTGTGACAAGTACACGAACAAGTGCCCTTGCAACACGCAAACGGTCTTCCTCTCGACTCGCCTGCACTAAAAGTCCATACTCCTCTTTGTCCTCCCTGTCTAAGGGAACTCCCACTGTCTCTATGGCTCCAGATGTGGGACGGATTCTAAACCTCCCACCAGAGTTCAGCAAAGTATAACGTAATGGCTCGTTCAATTTGTTGCCAAGTGCGGTAACCACGGCAACTGTTGTCACATTGCCGTTGTTCTCCTGAATGTTAGCATTGTAGATGTTGTGTGTGAAAGCCAGGCCACTGTCAAGTGCTTCACGCACAAGAATGGTCACTAGAGCTGTGCTGGAGAAGCGTCCGTCCGATACTCGAACATTAAAACGGAAACGGTCTTTGCCAAAGGTGCTGTTTCGGACGGTGATTAGCCCAGTGCTCGACTCTACAGTAAAGTGCTCCAGACTTGTGTCAGTCAGTGAATAGGTGAGGTCGGACTGACCGTCTCCATCTGGATCAGAGGCAGAGACTCTCAAGGCTTCCACTCCCTCGTAGGTAGGGAGCAGAAGAACAGCTTCGTAGAAATCCTGGGAAAACTGTGGTGCACAGTCGTTGATATCTTGCACTCGGATGGTGACTTCGGCAGGATGTTCAGCCGACAACTGTGGACGTCCACTGTCCCTTACGCTGACGTGAAAATGAAACGTAGGTGTTTTCTCATGGTCCAGTTGAGCAATGGTTCTAATGGAACCGGTGCCTGCATCAACAGTAAAGAAACGCCTGGCATTCTCTTCCTGGATCTGATACACTAACAAGGCGTTATGGTTCCGGTCAGCGTCTGTTGCTCGTATAACCAAAGGCTCGCCGGATTCACTCATGACCACGTTGTTCAGCCCTGCCCCTTCACTGATGTCACCCTGGTAATGCAACTGCTGGAACACAGGAGCGTTGTCATTCTGGTCAAGCACGACAACCGTTACAGTGGCATTGGATGACTGTCCGGCCATGTTGGTCGCCGTGACGATTAGGGTGTATGAGGAAATGGCCTCGAAATCAAGCCCTTTTTGCGTTGTGATCACACCACTGTACTGGTTGATGCGAAACGTCCGACCCCCATTACCGTGACGGATTTCGTAGGTTAGCGTGGACAGGCTAAGGGCGGTTACAGTGGTTACTGAAGTTCCGATAGCAACACCTTCGGCAACCTCGGCTTGATACTCGTTGTGGGGAAATTTGGGGCCTGAATTGTTAGACAGAGTCACAGCGATGCGGACAACGGCCGTGGAAGACAGGGCAGGAGAGCCGTGGTCTACGGCTTTTACAATTAACACATAGTGACCGATGGAGGATAATTCCAGTTCGCGAAAGACTGAGATGATTCCCAGGATGGGATCAATCCGGAATGTGTTCCCGGTGTTTCCTGTGGAGGCAGCAACACACAGAGTGATAGTTTTAGTATCATAGTGATTGACTGAATCAAGAAAAAATACATTCATTGCAAAATATTTAGTGAATATATGTTTTATTAGACATTAGATTTAAGAAGGTATTGATTCATTTTCTATAACAGTGACTCAAACAGGAGTAGCACTCTTTCTAATAGGTTGCCGTTTCTATAGTAACATAGTGTACGTTGGGACTTGTAGTATTATTACCTGATTCTATACTGTAGCTTATCTGTGCATTCTGGCCTTTGTCTTTATCCAGAGCCGTTACCGTGACGACGGCAGAGCCGAGCGCCGCCGATTCATATACCTGACCGTCATACATCGCCATGGTAAACTGGGGGGTGTGGTCATTCACATCCTCTACTCCAATGAGAACGCGTGCAAGACTCCGTCTGTAGGGGAACTCCTGATCTTTTACCTGAGAGAGAGAGAGAGAAGAAGAGGGAACAGAAAAGTAGAGAGAAGTAGACAGGAAATAAGTATGAGTAAATTGTATTGCCTCAGTGAAACAGCAACAGACAGCAATCACACTTACTCAGTCTCGCGACACACACACACACACACACACACACACACACACACACACACACAGATAACATCTCTCGGTGGATCACAATAACACATTTCATCTGTTTCACAGGCTGCGGGAATATTTATGAGGGGCACACACACACACCCACGCACGCACACACACACACACATAGAGGAGCGCTGAAACAGAGAGTGAGTGTGATCAGATCGATAATTAGATTGCTGCGCCGGGAGACGACATTAACAGACATACACACACACACACACACACACACACAACCGGCAAGGTACACACAGCCGCAAGTGAAGTGATGAAGGGCTAAAAAAAAAAAAAAAAGAAAATAGAGAATTAATGATGAAAAATGGAAGGATGGGAAAAAGGGAGAAAAGCAGGCAAGAGTTCTATCTTATGAGGCAGAAAGAGAGAGAGAGAGAGGGAAAAACAGAAATCAGCAAAGGGAGAGATAGATAAAGAGGGAGGCAGGGAGACAAGGGGGAGAGAAAGACTGAGGGAACTAGTGAGCTATAAAACTGAGACAGATAAGAGCTCTTTGTCCTTTTTTAACCTCAGATAGAAAGTAAGAGGCACGATGATGGACGGAGAGAAGACGATAGTGAAAGAGTAAAAGAAGGAAGCTAATCCACTGCAGGCTAATCTGTCTGATCAATAAGGCATCATAAAGCGCAGTAAAGACACTTTAACAAGAACTTTCTGACTTCCTATACTATTGTAGTAAATTCAGTAGCTAGCTAAAAGCTAATCAGATAATTAACAGTTTGCTAAATCCGCAGCTAAGGCATTGAGGGCTCAGTGGCGGGTTCGATGCCCACCCAAAGCCCAAATGCCTAGTCAATGGATGCAGCGCTGGTTCCTAAAATCCGTTACAGTTTCTGTCATTACACAGTTCTTCTTTAAATCCTAAATCACTCAACATATCGCATCCTAGCACTTTAGAAAACCTTCCTGTGTTGCACTTTAGAAAACCTTTGCCATTCCTGTGAAACAGACAACTAGCTATTTTAGTGCTTCATTTCAGCCTCAGAGGTTGAGAATAAAACTGGATAAACACTTAAAAATAATATCACAAACTCTCATTAACAGATGAGAGATAAGATAAGATAATTTTTTTAAAAGGTTATATTCTAGTAGAACTAAGTTGATAATTTGACGGTGCTACCTGCCCGACTTTACAATCCCTTTATGTAGACTATACTGCACATACCCAGGATCCTCCCACCTTATTTAATCATATTTTATCACAAGCAAAAAGTGTGTAACTACTGTGTAATTACTTGTACAGTGTTTTTATGTTTGTCTGTACTCTGAGAGCTACAAACCAAATTCCTTGTGTGTCCCAACATATTTGGCGAATAAAACCCGATTCTGATTCTGATAAGGAGTAGCATTTGAAATTTGAGTATTATATCATGGTTTAGCTGAGAATGTTGATTTAGGTACGATACCACATAGCGCTAAACTAAAGCCCTAAACTGTAATGAACACATTAGCTAGCTAATGATTGGCTAGCTACAAAACTGCAGACTATCATAACTAAACTAGCAACTTTTTGACTTTCTAGCAACTACGGAATAATACATACATAATGGGATGTGGCAGAATTTTTTTTTAATGACGATAATAATTTAATAATATAATATGAATAATCACAACAACTTCACTCATTAATAGTTATGTGTGTAGCATACATGCGTCCTCAGTTAGGGTGTAGCTAAAAATGCTGCTTTATGTGGACTACTACAGTAACGCCTAATGAGCTAATGATTTATCAAACAATTAGCTAACGAGGAAATAAAGTTCTAGATCGTACATTTATCCTAAAAATTAAGTCTTAAGTTTCCCTTCTCACTGTCACACCCAAGCATTTTACAATATTTTCTGCAAAACTTTACCATCACAGAAAGGACGTGCTGTGTGTTAGTCTCGTGGTCAAGCCGTTGTGCGGTGTACAAATGCCCCGTGTTTGCATCAATGCGGAACAGACGCATGCTAGCAGGGTCCACGCTGCCCAACAGGGCAAAGGTCAAGCGATGATGCTCGTCTCGATCTGACGCCAAAACCTGCAGCACCTCCGTATCTGGGGGCGTGTCCTCGGCAACCATGACCTCGTAGGTGGGTTGAGAGAACACCGGGGCGTTGTCGTTCTGATCCAGGACGGTGATAAGGACCTAGGCGTATACACACACAAACACACATATATAACGCTCATATAAGAAACATAATGTGGCATATGTTGCCCTTATGTATCACTATGCTGTGTGTGTGTGTGTGTGAAGAGTGTGTGACTCTTCTAATTATATAGCAAACAGACGTGCACTTCCACCTCACTCTGCTCTCAATGGCAACACATGGAGATCCATCTGTGTGTGTGTGTGTGTGTGTGTGTGTGTGTGTGTGTGTGTGTATGTGCGCTGGGACAAATTGAATTTGTGCACATTGGAAGGTTAACATGGTACGTATATTAAAAAGACAAAAAAGTAACACTATTGTTGCTTAGCAACCAGGAAATATAAAGGCTAAGAAAGAGCTTGCAAATCACAGAGTCTAATGATTTAGCTACCTAGCAAGTCGTTAGCCATTACGTTTCTAAGGAGATGGTAAACATGTTTAGTGCAAAGAAATTTATACAAAACTGTCATAAATAGCTAAAAAATAATAACACAACAGCAAATTGCTAGGGGTTACAATGTAATTTGAGCTGTTACTATAGCAACAATGATGTATTAAAATAAGAGCATTAACAGAAATCTGTGATTTGGAACCGCACTGCTGTTCCTGACGGAAATGATTCAACAGTTCCAATCAACCAAAGTTTAGAATCTGAAAAAGTTGTGGTGCAAATATAAGCTATTACAGCTTCGAAGGACTTTTATTTCTATTTATATTCACAAGTCTGACTTGTGTGTGTTGTTGTCATGGTGTGACGTCTGGGTTCTCGGTAGACGACTTTTGAATTGCCACATAACGTCTCCTTTGGAAGAACTGATTTGTCAAGCCGACCTTGAGTGCGAGAAATGTGCTATACAAACCGATTATTATTATTAATATCTGGTATTAGCCGTAGGGAATGACATGCGCTGGCTACGACAAATCACACAGCGTCTCGTTGCTTTGTACGCCTGAAATACT
Source organism: Clarias macrocephalus (assembly GCA_011419295.1). Taxonomy (NCBI): domain Eukaryota; kingdom Metazoa; phylum Chordata; class Actinopteri; order Siluriformes; family Clariidae; genus Clarias; species Clarias macrocephalus. The sequence continues at coordinate 118,693 of JAAGKR010001402.1, forward strand.
CTTGAAATATAATAAGTAATGTGGATGTCTGGATGTGCAGGAAACTGGAATCAGCTGAATCTGTAGCATTTGTGCTGCCCTGACTGTCACACCCATATTTGCTTGTTCCAGATTGATTCCCTCTTTCCTGTTATAATAAGTGTCGCTTTTCAGGGAAAGCTTTCCACTAGGTTTAGGGGCACGACGTTCGGGATTTGTGTTCATTCAGTTCACAGCTACAAGAGCATTATTGAGGTCAGGCACTGATCTTTAGACGTCAAGAAGGCTCCACTTCCAATTCCAGTTCATCCCAAAGGTGTTCAGGGCTCTGTGAAGGACACTTGAGTTCTTCCACGCCATCAGAAATCTTCATGAAGCTTACTTTATGAACAGGTATACTGTCATGCTGGAACATACTTGGGCCTTTTAGTTTCAGTAAAGGGAAGCTTCAATGCAGGACATTCTAGACAGTTGTGTGATTCATAGTTTGATTCATACTTTCTAATTATAGAAAGAACCACATACGGCCATGGGTGCACATACTGTACTTTTGGAAATATAGTTATAGCTATTTAAGATGAACTAAACCAAACACCAGTGGCGTTAATGGGGACGTCTTGGCAATTAGGAAGTCAATGTGACTAATTTGTATACCAGAAAACGACGAGGGGAACCGGGAAGTCAAATCGGGACTTTTGATTGTGCAGAACTGATAAATATCTTCTGTTCTGAGAATGAAAACTCACTTTATTTCTCTATATAATCAACTGCTACACTAATGCACTCATCCCAGTGTTTCACTAGTGCTTGGACACCATCAAGGTAGAACGGTTTCTTAGTTTGCCGTTGATCGGGCTGCCTACTTCAAATCTGAAACGCTGGCCTCCTGGGAACTCCTTTAAGAGTCTCATCACTGTACTGTTCTTGACGTCTTCTGTAAATGTTTTGCATGAGAGTCTTGCATTCAATTTTAAGTGACCTGATGTGATCAAATCAGCTCATCCTGTTCATTTTAATTCCATATAAACTATACACACATTCAACTCGCATATTATTAGGATAGAATGCTAAAGAGGACCTCAGATAGAAGGAAAACCAGCACCACCTAGTGGTGGTGGAATAAAAACAAATGACGTAACTGAACAACATTTCTTATCACTCAATGTGCACCTACGATGCTGTAAAAATGCAATCCACGTGAAGGCGATGTGAAGCGGTGGACATGTTTCACCACAAAGCAAAAACCCTGGACTAGTGAGGAACTGCTGTTTGGCGATCAAAAAATAACTGTGCCAATAAACGAAGTTCTTTTAAAAAAAGACGCTCTGCGTGGGGGCATTAACACAGCTGATATGCGCATTACACTCTCAGTTGGTTTTGTGGTAATGAAAAAGACTCCTGTGTACAGAATACGATTCTTCACATTAATATGTGTAATTAAACCATGCTCCATTCTTCATCCACTCGACTGCAGCTTTCCTCGCGACTATAAGACAGAATGTCTTGTTAGACGTGAGGAGACTGAAGTGTGTGTTAATAAAATGAGCATTCTAATCAGTGTCTCCATAAAGATCTACACAAAGAAAGCACAGATCGAAACATGCTGTGTTTCCTGAAGAGCCCTGGTCCTCATATAGCTCCGTGTTATTACATGCAATTCGTAATAATGAATTCTTGGTGAACAAAAAAAAAAAAAGTCTTGACTGTTTGTCAGATCAGCCACTGGTAACAATCAGGGTTTTGTGTATAAAATTATTATTATTATTATTGTTGTTATTATTAACATAAAAATATATTTTCTGTTTCACACACAAATACTACTTTCAATACTAATAAAAGTGTGTGTGTGTGTGTGTGTGTGTTGTGTGTGTGTGTTGTGTGTGTGTGAATGCATGCACTTATGAGTTTAGCACATGCAACCTCAATGCTGAAAAATAAACCACACTGAGTTACAGGAATCTGACATAATCCTGTCATTTGAGGACCTGGAGGTGTGTGTGTGTGTGTGTGTGTGTGTGTGTGTGTGTGTGTGTGTGTGTGTGTGTGTGTGTGTGTTTTACATTGTATAACAATGCACATTTGCAAATCACTGTATGTGTGAGTGTGTGTGTGTGTCATTATGACTTCAGGTCATTCAACTTAATTGTTAAATAAACCACACCGAGTTACATGAGTCTGACATAATCCTGGAATCTGAGGACCTGGAGTTGTGTGTGTGTGTGTGTGCGTGTGTGCATGTGTGTGTGTGTTTCAGGACTTACAGCCAGACTGTGAATAAAATAAACCACAAGGAGTTACTCTAATATGATATAATCCTGTTATCTGAGGACCTTTGGAGGTGTGTGTGTGTGTGTGTGTGTGTGTGTGTGTGTGTGTGTGTGCGTGTGTGTGTGTGTGTGTGTCTTTCTTTATGACTTCAGGACATTCAACTTTGTTAAATAAACCACACTGAGTTACAGGAATCTGACATAATCCTGACATATGAGGATCTGGAGGCACAATTGCAAATCACTGTGTGTGTGTGTGTGTGTGTGTGTGTGTGTGTGTGTGTGTGTGTGTGTGTGTGTGTGTGTGTGTGTGTTTCATTATGACTTCTGGACATTCCACTTAATTGCTAAATAATCCACACTGAGGACCTGGAGCTGTTTGTGTGAGATATGTGTGTGTGTGTGTGTGTGTGTGTGTGTGTGTGTGCGTGTGAGTGTGTGTATGTTGGATGTTGGATGTGTGTGTATGTTGGGTGTGTGTGTTGGGGTAATGCACAATTGCAAATCACTGTGTGTGTGTGTGTGTGTGTGTGTGTGTGTGTGTGTGTGTGTGTGTGTGTGTGTGCGTGTGTGTGTGTGTGTGTACCTGTGTGTAGGCTGTGTTGGTCCCATCTGTCACCTCCAGTGTGAGATTGTAGAAGGATCTCTGCTCAGCATCCAGAGCTTTAGCGATGATGATTGTTCCAGCGGCCTTCACATCAAACACACTCTCATCATCCCCACCTGAGACACACACACACACACACACACACACACACACACACACAACAATGTTCAGTACCTCATAGAGACTAAAACACGGCTAAACACGGTAGTTATAGCTAAATATAGTTATAGCTATTTAAGATAAACTAACCTAAACACCAGTGGCGTGAATTGGGACGTCTTGGCAACTATCCTAGCACAGTAACTGTGACTAATGTGCATACTAGAAATCTCTGGTGTTCAAGTCAAACCAGGACTTTTGATTGTGCAGAATAACATAACACAGTTCTGAGAATGGAAACTTGCTTTATTTCTCTATATAATCCCCTGCTACATTAATGCACTCATCCCAGTGTTTCGCTGAAACGCCGTCCTCCCGTGAACTCCTTTAAGAGTCTCATCACTGTACTGTGCTTGACACAATAGTTGTTAATTGTAAATGTTAACTGCTTTGCACAAGAGTCTTGCATTTAATTTTAAGTGACCTTCAAATCAGCTCGTCTCCTGTTCAAGATAATTCCATATGAACTAAAACACAGAGACAGGCTAAACATGGTTAAATCTCTCTCGCGCTCTTTCTCTCTATCTCTCTCACACACACACACACACACACACACACACACACACACACACACACACACACACACACAAGTACATAATCAGTTCCAGTCACACAGTCATGCAGTTTATAAATATATTAATCATTTGAATAGCCTTCGGATACAAAGCCACACATACACACACACACACACACACACACACACACACACACACACACACACACACACACACACACACACGTCATTCTTCTTTTCACTCTATTGGCTGTGTAATAGAGCGTTTAATCAGACAGGGTCAAGAGTAGCCTAGGGGTTGGACGTCTCCTTCGTTCTGTCTCTCTCTGTCTCTCTCTGTCTCTCACTCTTACACACACATCACATACACACATTACACACAAAGACATACATTAAGACACAAATATCATAAATATACACGTTTTATGATCACTGTAATAACATTTTACCCACAATCCCCTGCAGTACAATGACTAGCCAACCAGAGAGCAGCACTGCACAACACCAGGGCATGATGGGTAAGCAGAGCTGATGAACAACCAGCAACAGAGCGAAAGAGAGAGAAAACGAAAGATAGACAGAGTAAAGGGGAGATATAGAAATATAGAGAGACAGACTCTTTAATTTGAAAGAGAGAGAAACAGAAATAGAGAGACAGAGAGAGAAAGAGAGAAAGAGAAAGGTGGGCTGATACCTTCTTTAGAACAGTTGCTGCCACAGGCACTCTGGAGAACAAAGAACGTCTCACGGAAAGGACGCGGCCCTTCCCATAGGAAGCATTAAGGAAAAATAGAAAGAGAGAGAGGGATCCAGGTAGAAGGAGTAGATGGAGTGAGGGATGGAAAGAGAATAGAAATATCAAAGGCAGGAAACAAAGCGAAGGATAAGAACATGGGAAAGGAGAGAAAAGAAAAAAGAGAATATAAGATGTTTTTTAAAGAATGAGGGAAAAGATGGCAAGAATAAATGTAAAAAGAGACAAAAATAAAGAAAATGAATGAGTCCAGAAGATGAGAAAATCAAGGAGAAGAGAGACAGGATGGCAGTCAGAGAATAGAGGCAGGCAAAAAGAAACGACAACGAATGACGAGAGGAGGATGAACAGAACATGTGACCAAGGTGGATGAAGATATAGCAAGAGGTACAGAAGAAATTAAATGAAGAGACAGAAAAAAAGAAATGAACCAAATAGTGGTAGAAATACACGTAGTAGCCATCGGAAATAAAAAGAAGGGACGGGTCAGAGGGGGAAAAAGAAAAGTAAATATAGTAAAGGATGAAAGGGACAGAAAAATGTGAGAGGTAGGAAAAAGAGAAAAAGATTGGGCTGTGACTCCAGAGCAAGAACAAAAAAGGAAAAAAAAAAGGCAGAGCGACGTAAGAGTGCAAAGCAGCCACAGCCGAAGCAAGCAGAAGGTTTCTGAATACTGAGTAAAGCATGCGTGGTGCATTATGGGGAACAGAAACTGAACTGCGCACTAATTAGCGATGCTGAGTTACTATAAGCGACTGACCTGAACATTAGCAATATAAATAAACAGACAGGATCTAGTCTGTCTGAGAATCAGTAAAATGTTGAGAAACACAAGCTTACAGTTCACAAGAAACCATTTTTACTAACAAAAAACTATCAAAAATATCAAAAAAATATTATTCTTGTTAAAATAAACTACTCTTGTTTGATTGATCGTTGACATCTATACAGACTTTAACTGTCATGGGAACAGGAATGGCCACCCCAATCGTCATGGTTACCATAAAATGTACCTTACGTACCTTCAGGTTTCTGTAATGTGAAATTTCTACTATACAGTAAGTTCTCTTTGTACTAAACTTATGTTCTTAAACTAGGCCTATTAAACACACTTAATTTATTATACATATCATCCTGTGATTAATTTGTATCCTTAATTTTAACCTGAATTGTAGCTGTGAACCTTTGATGCACATTTAAGGAACCTTTGCATTTTTATAAATAGTGTTCTAAAATATGATATAAAATATAAGTCAAGTGTTATATAATTACACTGTACAAACAAGAACAATATTTTCTATCATTGAAAGCATAACCTTAAAGGTAACCTTAGCAGATAAAATGTTCTATTATTGTATTTATTGATGTATTTTAGATTTTAGAATTCTTGGTAAAAATACTCAACATGTTTCAGCATATTTAAATTATGGCCATTCATATGAAATATGCAAGGTTAACAACAAATTTTTTACACTGCAAAAGAAATGTCATAGTAAGTAAAAATATCTAGGATATAGTTACACCTATCTCACTTTCTTCAAATAAGAGGTCAACAAATATAAGATCATTAAGCTTATTTTTAGCCCAATGTTGCTAAAATTGCAAGCCAAAAATTCTTGTTCTATTGGCAGATACTTTTGCCTTGCAAGATTAAAAAATATTTCACTTGCTAAAAATATCACTTGTTTTTTTAGTTCAAGTAAATCGATTGCCAAAAAATTTAATTCTATCTGGACACTTTCTATGTATGTAAGTTTAAATTCCACTAAAACATTACATTCTCACTGTGAAATGTTTTCACAACCTGATATTATTCATCTTCTAATATTGCTAATTTCATTTGTTCAAGCAGAAACCAAAATGCAACTGTAAACTATAGATCTGGCAAATAACCTATCTTTATTTATGAACAAAAACTTAAGCATAAAATTTCTCACCTGTGATGTCGAACCACAGTGGGGTGGAGCCCTGCTGTTGGGCTGAGACCACACCCACAATGTCCGCCACTTTATCACTTTCCATGACCGTAAAGTTGTAAAGTGACTCTTCGAAAGCCAGCGGCACGGAGCTTGGAGGCGGCCGACGAATCCATTCGATATGCAAACGAGCCGTTGCCCAGCGCTGAGGGCGGCCATTATCCACTGCCTTCACCTGAGGTCAAAGGTAAAAAAGAAAATTAGAACACTGTAACTAAAATCAACCTTTTTAGCTAAACTAAATTTACACAGTGTGAGTCTCATTAATTTAAAAAATATAAAAATTAAATTGTTCTCTACTTCTAAAAATATTTTTTTTTCTGATCATTCTTAAGTCACTAACAAAACAAATTCATAACATTGATTCTTTAAACTACATCTACTGTAAAATAAATAACTAATCTTTAGCTATTTATATAATTGCATGTTTTTTTAGAGTTGAATTTTGATCTAACACATGTTACTTAAATGCCAGTGTTTATGACACTAAAACAATATAAACATTTCTATAATTATTCTGAAAATGAACTAAAACTGTTTATATAACTTCGTATTACCTATGTAATAAACTACAGTATGTATTAAACTAAATAAATTGTGTAATAAAAGTAATTTGATAGATAAACATTTTACATTACATTTTTAAATTACATTGTTTTACATTACATTTTACAATAATTTTTACTACTTTTTTGTATATATGTATGCTTCTATATATCAAATTCTATGTGCAGTGACTTCCATGACACAACTATGACTAAACTATGTTACTGTATATAAACAAATATAATTTCCTTTTCATTTTAACTGTAATTTTATATTTTTATTATACTTCATAAATTTTGTAATTCCATATAAGTATTTGCATATTTACATTTTTATAAGCCCATTTATATAAAAGTACATATAAAGTTATAATTCATTTATAAATTTGATATTTTTATTGAGCTCCTGCTTGTGTCCAATAGCTACAATAGATCTAGAAACAAAAATCTAGATGTATGAATGTTAAATCAATCTAGAAACACTGACAGGGGTCAAAGGTCAAAGTGAACATACAGTGAGAATGTCGTATGTTCCAGCGGGGAACTGCTTCCTGGGAGAGGACACAAGTCCAGTCTTGGGGTCGATGTGGAACTTGCCGTCGTCGTTGCCATCCACGATGCTGTAGGTGAGCTCGGCATTGGGGCCGTGATCAGCGTCGTAGGCGAAGATGCGGTAGATAGCCCCGCCTCTCTGTCTCCGCCCACGCTCTGGTAAACGCACCTGGTAGAGTTTCTCTGGGAAAACGGGCTTGTTATCGTTTACATCCAGGATTTGAATCACCACCCACACAGTGGTGTGACGGGGCGAGGGTCCTCCGTCGGATACGGTCACCTACACACACACACACACACACACACACACACACACACACACACACACAATTTCTCTAAACAAAAGTTTCCCATCATGGTGAATCTTCCTGCATGTTATAAACGATTATTTGCTCGTGGAGAGTCATGATTAAACTCCATCAATGGGCCGATAAACACGCATATCATTATCATATCATTAAATACTCAGAGGGGATCAGTACCCGAGTTTAATTTTTCCTGTCACTTAATTGATTTTAAACGCAGATGCTTTCAAGCACCATCTGCTCAAAAACACACCAGGGGAGTGCTGAAGACAGTGGGACAGACAGATAAACGAAAGATGGAGAGAAAAACAAGTGGAAAATCATCATGTGGATAATGAGATGAGAGAGTTGGTATAAGTGAGCAGCAATGTGAGACTCAGAAAAGAGGGAGAGGAGAAATACAAAATGCTAAATATTCAAAAGAACAGGTTAAGAAAAAAGCATGTGTGTGTGTGTGTGTGTGTGTGTG